>JAJAGP010002205.1:120000-128839 GCA_025084515.1 Ancistrus triradiatus
CCCATGATTGAACTTGGGTGTATTCTTTACTTAAACAGGTAACAGAAGCTTCCAGCTCATAATGATACCTCTGTGTCAGCAGATACTGAACTGATACCTGCGACGTGTTAGGACTGAATAAACTGTGTCACATTCTTTCAACGCGAGCTTTTAAACCGTTCTAGTTCTGCTCATAAACTGCACGGCATATCAAGGTCAAACGGAATGATTTCCCTCGCCGTGTTTTCACTCATTATTGTATTCTCTTTCCTTATGAGGTTTTTTCTTTCCCTCTATCAATTTCTCATTTCTCCAGCGTGACCCTGCTCTGTATGGGTGTTGATAGGGTCCTGTCTGCGTGTAAATACGCTCGGTCAGTGGTGCTACATGACTGCGAGATTGGATTTTGCCCAAGTAATTTCCAGACCTCTCTCGCAATCTCATTCTCTCTATCTTGCTGTCACGCTCGCTCTCTTGCTTTCTCCTGTTTCTTTTTTTTCTTGCATAATCTCTGTGTCTGACTTTCTTTTCGTCTGTCTCGTATGCCGAGGCAAGATTGATTGATCAATGCATTCTCATTTATGCTGCGGCATGATTTGCGGGTAGCTACCCTGGAGGGGAGAGAGAGAGAGAAAAGAAATGGGGGTGGAGGTAGGATAGAAAAGGGAGATTATCATTGAGCACGCTATACCAGCATTCATTAAAATCGCTCCCCTGGAACAGTCCGGAATGGCCTAATTGGGTGCTTGAAAGAGCTCTGGAATCAATTGACAGAGAGAGGGAAGAAAACGAGGGCGAGGGAGAAAGGAAAACAGACGGATTTAAGGCTGGACTGCCTCAAGGTTGCTCCTGGAACCAATTTCAGCACTTTGTGGCAGAGACAGCCTGGCAATTCGCGAGTCTCCAATCCCATCATGCACATCCCTGTCACTCAGCGGTCCTGGAGCTGTTTACACCCGGGAGGTGTGCGCAGACTCGAGTGTGTACTCATCTTTAAGCAATATTTTGCCTGTCTGTTCATTCAGGTAATGGAGAACGTACCATATGGCAAGTGGTGAGGCCCATAAAAGATGACGTACAGCGCTACAGTGATGCACTGACTAAACTCTAGCACCGTGTTTGAGAAACACCTGGTTTATGGACAAGGTGACTTCAATGCATATTGCAGTCCATCTTAAAACATGCATACGCACACTTTTACACTGGTCCAGGAACAATAATGGCTTTTTCAACCTGCCTTCAAGGCCAGCAATGTTGTACAGGGCATCCAAGTACAACCAGCTCATCTTACAGAGCCCAATCACAGCTCTGCTATTCATCTGAGACACGTAGGGTACTCAGACGGTCCACGGACAGACATGTCCACCGGCAGTAAGACAGAGAGAGAAAGTGGGAGGCAGTGCAGTTTTATTTCCACATGCAACCAACATTTACATTACATTACATTTACATTTATTACATTTACAGCATTTAGCAGACGCCCTTATCCAGAGCGACTTACAACTGATACAGTCTTACAATCCAAGCAGTTGTGGGTTAAGGGCCTTGCTCAAGGACCCAAGAGTGGTAGCTTGGCAGAGGTGGGATTTGAACCCTGGACCTTCTGGTCCATAGTCCAGTACCTTACATTATAAGTACAGCATTATCTCTGCAATTGAGGGTTACGGGCGATGCTCAAGGACCCGACAGTGGCAGCTTTGGCAGAGCTGAAGCTTGGGCCCAAGACTGATTAATAGCTCTGTAAGTTAACAACAGTGCCACCACAACCCTCAAGATGCCATTCAGCATTCTTTCGATTGATTAAAAGAAGCAAAAACCAAGCTGTTACAGACCTGTGTTGTATCAGCAAAGTTTGACGCTACATACAGTACTGTGCTAAAGTCTTTCTGCATTTGTTCAGTTTGTATTCTGTTTTTCTACATACTTTATTCCCCTTTACTCTGTTCTCTAATGGTCAGGACCCCCACAGATCAGGTACTATTTGGGTAGTGGATCATTCTCAGCGCTGCACTGATGTGGTGGTGGTGTGTTACTGTGTGTTGCACTGAGTGGATTGGACAGTGCTGCTGGAGGGTAAACACCTTAGTGTCACTGCTGGACTGAAAATAGTCCACCAGCCAAAAATGTCCAGCCACTAGCATCTTGTAGGCAGCATCTTGTGAGCACTGATGAAGGATTAGAAGATGACTAAGACAGACTTTGCAACAAAATATGAGCTCCTGTTCCTGACTTTACATCTATGAGGTGGAGCAATGAGGTGAATGTCTCTAATAAAGTGGACAGTGAGTGAAGAGTGGTTTAAAACTCCAGCAGCACTGCTGTGTCTGCTCCAACAAGCTCAGCACTGTTAAAGAACGAAGTAAAGGGGATTAACAGAACTTAAGTATGTAGAGAAACAGATGGACTACAGTCTGTAATTGTAGAACTACAAAGTGCAGTGACCACTAAAACTTGAATAAAGTCAAGTCAGATGTATTTAGTAGATTTCACAGTGGACCATTGTCTCAAAGCAGCATTATGATTTTAGATTATCTTCTAATATTTAGGGATATTCCCAAATTGATCAAGCCTAGGGCGATGATAGCAAGGAAAAACTCGTTATAAGGAAGAAACCATGGGAGGACTCAAAAATGGACCCAATCTTCTTGGGTGGCGTAGATGGAATATGTAAGAATTAAACGAATTTATCTAACCAATTAAGTATGTAGTAATGGTTAAAAAACACCTAAGTATATAAAAATATTGAAATAAAGAATAAGCAGAATAAATTTGAAAAATAATTTGAATGCTTAAGACTTTTCCACATTACTGTACATCTGCCACATTTACGTGTGCCAAGATCTTAAAAAGGACAATACATTATAATAGGAAATTAAAATCTGTCTTTTAACTCTGAATGTTGCTGCCATAAAAAGCTGGTCACCTCAACAGCCAGTCAACACTGGGGATCCACGGGCAGAGGCCGGAGTAAAAGAGCAGAAATCATTCATTGGAAAGCTCATTTTCTTATTAGCTCACGTTTGGACTAGAGTCTGTTCTAACTTCGTTGATGTGTTCAGAGACTTATTTTGCAACTTACAACTTAACTTGTAAGACTATGTGCCTGTCCTATTGTAAGTAGTACCCCTTTGTTTCTCCCCCCACTACCTGTGTATTCTGTCTAACTATTTAAGCTATAACTATATAAACTGGTTCACGTTCAGTCGTTGAGTTTCTGTTTCATCTAGCTGATCTTTTGTGTTGTTTACCTTTATTCTTCTTTATCCATTCTTTGGTAGAACGACTTGTGTGCTTAGGGTCGTTGTCTTGCTGCATGACCCACCTTCTCTTGAGATTCAGTTCATGGACAGATGCCCTGACATTTTCCTTTAGAAGTCTCTGATATAATTCAGAATTCATTGTTCCATCAATGATGGCAAGCCGTCCTGGCCCAGATGCAGCAAAACAGGCCCAAACCAGGATACTACCACCACCATGTTTCACAGATAGAATAGGGTTCTTATGCTGGAATGCAGTGTTCTCCTTTCTCCAAACATAACGCTTTTCTTCAAAGCCAAACAGTTCTATTTTGGTCTCATCCATCCACAAAACATTCTTCCAATAGCCTTCTGGCTTGTCCACGTGACCTTTAACAGACTGCAGACGAGCAGCAATGCTGTTTTTGGAGAGCATTCTCACCATTGTTGTTCAGTGTTCTTCTGATGGTGGACTCATGAACATTAACATTAGCCAATGAGAGAAAGGCTTTCAGTTGCTTAGAAGTTACCCTGGGTTCCTTTGTGACCTCGCCAACTATTACACGCTTTGCTCTTGGAGTGATCTTTGTTGGTCGACCACGCCTGGGGAGGGTAACAATTTTCTCCATTTGTACACAATCTGCCTGACTGTGGATTGGTGGCGTCCAAACGCTTTAGAGATTGTTTTGAAACTTTTTCCAGCCTGATGAACATCAACAACTCTTTTTCTGAGGTCCTCAGAAATCTCCTTTGTTCGTACCATGATACACTTCCACAAACGTGTTGTGGAGAGCAGACTTTGATAGATTTCTGTTCTTTAAATGAAACAGGGTGCCCACTCACACCTGATTGTGAAAACACCTTCAAACTAACTGCTAATCCTAGAGGTTCACATACTTTTGCCACTCACTAATGTGTAATATGTATAATTTTCCTCCATAAATACTGGGTTCTCTTCATCTACTTTTAGGACTTGTGTGAAAATCTGATGATGTTTTAGGTCATATTTCTTGTGAAAAGTCCCTTTATATTTACATTACAGTACAGACACTGTCTCTGGTAATGTCTGGCCACTTAGGTCAGCGTCCTGTAACGCAAGGCAGACATTTAACTACACATATCTGCAGTATTATTTTTGCATACTGTTTAGAGTAAAGTATTGCAATTGAACATTCAGGATTTACAGCATTTAGCACCACCCTTATCCAGAGAGCCTTGCAATTGAACTGAGCAGTTGAAACTTAAGAGCCTTGCTCAAGGAGCCAAGAGCAGCAGCTTTGGATTTGATTCTCCTGATTAGTAGTCCAGACCTTAACCGTTTTGCCACCACTGTATAGTAAGCTCCTGCACTCAAAGGTAGGATGGAGTGAAAAGACTTTGCAGCCTTTGCTGCTAATGCTCAGGCTTTGTCATTCAAATGTGCAGCCTTGAATGACTAATTTACCAGGATGCACTCATTCAAATTTGTCGCCAACGTGTTCTCGGAGTCTACTAGCGAGGCCTGATAAATGATTTCAATCCCAGACTGTGCCATTTATTTGACGCATTGCGTCCTTGTCACGAATGGCCAACAGCTTCACTTCTAAATCGCGGTTGTCGCTTCGCCATGCTAATGTTTTAAATCACCCGCCTCAATACGCGTCCACGCAGAACAAATCCGTAATCAAAATGTCCTTCTCTTTCCTGGTAATGGCTTCTTCTCCCACATGAGCTATCCTGGTAATTATGTTGGAACTGTAGTAGGTCTCTTCGATCACTGACAGGCCAATCTTCTCCAGTTTGGGTTTGTCTAGTCTTCCTGGCTAATTTGAGACAAATTTCGGTGTAAGTGGCATGTGTGAAAGAAATGTGGTTCAGCTTACTTGCCTCTGCCACAAAATACTATAGCATAAAGAAATGTACAAAGAGTGTGAAATAAAGTATTCTTGAGAGGATTGCCACATACAAATACAGTTTTTTTTACCCAGATTTCTTTGTTGCTTTGCAATAAGGAAAATCAATGGCACATCACACTGACGAGGGCAAGAAAAGGGAGATTGATTTACACCTGCTTCAAGACGTCCACTTTTACTTTGTATTTACAGCTTTTCAGTGTACCCAAAAGTGTTTGAGTAGACCTGCGCTCTATGGACAAAGGTATTGGGACACATCTCTCAATCAAAGAATTCAGGTGTTTCATTCAGTCCCATCACCACAGGTGTATAAATCAAGCACCTAGCCATGCAGTGTGCCTGTCCCAACATTTGTGAAAGCATTGGTCATTCTGAAGAGCTCACTCTTTTCGAGGGGGGTACTGTAATGGGATCCCACCATTGCAAATCAGTTTGTGAAATGTCTTGCCCCTTAGATATTACATCACCAACTGCTGGTGGTATTATTGAAAAGTGACAGACCACGTAAAGTTACAGAGCAGAGTCGCCAAGTGCTGGGGTGCACAGTGCATAAAAGTTGCCAATGCTCTGCAACTACAGAGTTCCAAACTTCCTCTGACATTAAAATCAGCAGAAAAACTGTGCTGGGATCTTCATAAGAGCCTTGGGAGCCTTACATCACCAAGCACAACCCATAGGATTGTGGTAGCGGTTAAGGTACTGGACTATGGACCAGAAAGTCCAGGGTTCAAATCCCTGAGTCCTTGAACAAGACCTTTAACCCACAATTGCTTGGATTGTAAGATTGTATCAGTTGTAAGTCGCTCTGGATAAGGGCATCTGCTAAATGCCTAGATGTAGAACAATGCCAAGTGTTGGATGGAGTGGTATAAAGCACACAACTCCTGGACTCTTGAGCAGTGGAAATGTGTTCTGTGAAGTGACAAGTCACGCTTCCCTATCTGCCAGTTTGATGGACGAGTATGGGTTTGGCGAATTCCAGGAGAACATTATCTGCCTGATTGTAAAATTTGTTGAAGGAGGAATGGGGTTGTTTTTCAGGGGTTGGCCTAGGCCCCTTAGTTCCAGTAAATGGAAACCTTAATTCTTCAGCATATTAAGATGTTTTAGAAAATTATATGCCTTAAATTTTGTGGGAACAATTTGGGGGAGACCCGTTTCACTTCCAGGAAAGAAAGCTCCATAAAGGCATGGATAGGTGAGATTGGTGTGGAAGAACTTGACTGGCCCAGACCCCATCGAACATCCTGGGAAAGACCTAGAACAGAGATTGGGACATCTGATCTTTCAGATGCTCTTCTGGATGAATGACAACAATTTCCACAGACACAGTCCATAATCTTGTGTAAACCAGGAGAATGGAAGCTGTTATAGCCACAAAGGGGGACCAACTCGACATTAATGCCTATGGATTTACAATGGGACGTCAAGAGCTCCTGTAAGTGTCACAACACTTTTGTCCACGTAGTGCATGTGGCAAATGAGCAGGTCAGGATCTAGTATCATTTAGGTAATTACTAAAAGATCTCAGGTGTGAAGTGTGGAGTTCAAATGCACTGACACATTTTCATTAATCCATTCAATTTCATACTTGCTTTATCCAGTTCAGGTTCGTGGGGACTGACACATTTTTGGTGGCTGATTTTAAATCAATTAGACTCAACCTGAAGGAGCGTTACAATTCAGGACATCATCTGGATTTTTTTTTTCTCAAATAAAAAAATGTGCAAGTACAAGGGATACACTTATCTTCGCATCAGCAGGTCACAGAATATGAATAAAATATGACATCAAAATTACAGCTTCAGTCCCAAAGTCTTAGTTTTCCACAACAATACAATAAAAAATCTTTGGAGCACCATTATTCTGCCTAAGCCCCTATGAGCCCTGCACTGGGCCCCTGGGAATAAAGGTATCCAAGATGTTGAACAGGGATATGTGGAAATTGAAAATATTTAGAGTGACGTAGCTGGCAGCTGTTTATTGTTTATTTTTATTTAGTCGTTTAGCAGGCACCCTTATCCAGAGCGATTATACAACTTGTACAGTGTCACAATTCAAGTAATTGTGCTTTAAGGGCCTTGCTTAAGGACCTTCTGGTCTATAATCCAGTACTGTAATGGCTTTATATGAAGCCCAGGTTTTATCCACATTAAATCAATTTAGTGTGGTCGCGAAAAACATAAATGCACATTAATAATGCAATTAACCTTGAAATGAATGGTTCGGTCCTGTAATGTGGAATCATGTACAAACCATTAAATCACACATTCATCATTAAGTATTTTGCCACCCTCAACTGCAGTGAGCTCTTTAGAACGACCCATTTCTTCACAATTGTTGGTAGAGGTCTGCATATCTCGGTGCTGGATCTATACACCTGTGGCAATGGGACTGAATGAAACACCTGAATTTAATGATTAAGAGGTGTGTCACAATACTTTTGTCCATACAGTGTACATTGTGGATTCTGTTGTACTTCGCACTGTGTCTTATATGAGCTGGTAAAATAATTTCCTGAAGGCTGCAGGTGAGAAAAATGCAAATGCAGCACTTAAGATTTACTAGTAATGTACTGGGTTGTGCTTAGACCTGCGTGCTGTCATTTAAGCTGTTGGAGAGGAAGTTCTATCTTACCTTCTCGATTTACATTAATCAAGGAGAACGCACACACAGACGCACGCGCACATTTCCCCATGGGTGAAAGCCATTTAATTTTGCATTGTGTGTGGTGTCTGCTCTTCGCTTGATGGGATTTAATTTAATCTACGGTGGCTGGCTAACTTCAGCGCCGAGAAAATTATGGCGAGCTAGAAGATGAATGGCAATTAGGCTAGACATTGAGATAAACAAACGTGAGAATGTGACACAGAAAATTAATTGTAGCGAGAGAACTGAAGTGAGTGAGATAGTGGAGGGCTGCGGGAGCGAGGGAACGGAGGAGGCCTCGTGGCTGGGGGCAGACTGTCGAGTGAACATGTGTCTCCTATCAATGTCACTGCAGTGTCTTTCACTGTGGCAGAACAGGGAGAGGGGGACCCATGTGGACCATTGTCATTCACACTTCATTTCCCTGAAAAACTCTTTCCTTCAAAAGTTTGTCTTTTTTTTAATAGATAATAGGCCTACTGTGTGACTTGCACACCAGTTTGAACTCCTCCTGAACTCGGAGGTTAACGGCTCAGAGTTAATGGCTGATTGTAATTATTTACACTCAGCAGCCACTTTATCACCTTCATCCACATGATATTTATAGCCAATTTATTAGGTTCACCTATTATAGAGGTACAATTTGGAAAGATAAAAATTAGGGTTGTGATGATACACTGCTCACGATTCGATTTGATTCATAAGACCGAGTTCACGATTTGGTTCACTTGCGAACTTCTTTTTAGTTCTGTAGCAAAGCAGTGCACATTTTCATGAATATGATTTTAAACAAAAAATATTTACTCTTATCTCCTGAAATTAAGAAAAATTGTAAATAAAATGTATATAAAATGTAAATAAAATGTGTCCCTTAACACGGATCAGTCGTCCTGTCCCCTATGCAGAAAAACAGCCCCAAAGCATGAGGTTTTCACCCCATGCTTCACAGTAGGTATGGTGCAACTCAGAATTCTTCTTCCTCCAAACACGGCGAGTTGAGTTTTAAAAAAAAAGTTCTATTTTAATTTCATTTGACCACATGATATTCTCCCAATCCTCTTCTGGATCATCCATATGCTCTCT
>JAJAGP010002206.1:0-128831 GCA_025084515.1 Ancistrus triradiatus
CAAACAAACAAACAAAAAAAAACACAACTTGCCCTTAAGAAAGTCACAAACTCTGCAAATATTTAAAGAACCTAGATTCACTTGGGATTTGATGAGATTGTGAAACAGGTTTATGTAGTACAGGTAAATTTACACACAAACCCCCATTTACTGATGTGATCCAGATTAAATCAGAGTTTCACTGCAGGGTAAAGTTGTTGTGGCTGAAAAGAAGGGAGGAGCTGTGAGACTGAAAAACAACTGAATACAATCGCATTTAAAAATAAATGAACCAAACCCAACAAGGAAACGGAAGAGAACGTTTAAAGGTTTATTTATCAAGAGGACTGAGATCCATTCTCTCCCAGGGCTGAACAAACCATTTAAAATCAGGAAAACCAGTAACAGTCCAAAGTAAGGAAGATGTTTGTAAATCCCAACAGTGACTCACAGGACATTTAAATGAGCCTCTTAAAGGATAAACTCAGAATTATTACACTCAGCACAATAAAGCCAAAGCCAGAGCACCACAGGATCATGAATTTGACCATGGCTGAACATAAACAGATGGTTTTAATGATCATATGATGTCATTCAGACTGAAGGGAACAGATGTGATGTGCTGGAATACAGACCAATACAATACAAACAGCTTTTAGAAAATAAGACCAGAACAGAAAAAGACTTGACTGAAAAATCAGAAAACATCCCATCAATAAAGCAGAACAAACAGTACAAATAATCAGAAGATAAACTGTACGGGACTTGTATGAAAGCAGAACTAAAACTGTTACCACACCTGCCCATCACAAACCAGAAACAAAAAACTGATTAAAAAAAAAAAAAATACCTACACACCTAAACACAAACCAGAAAACACTGAGTAAAGACACTTGTGGGAGATCACTTTCATAAATTATATATCACAAGGTGAAAAGAAACCCCACAAACCATAGAAACAGCAGAAAAAAAAAAAAAGGTTTATAAAATCAGGACAATCCTACTGCAGCATAAACAGATTTTAAAACCAAATACCAGGGAAGCAGATCACAGAACACGGAGCAGTAAACCATTTTGTCAGAAACAAATTTAATAAACACAAATAGAACAACAAACCTGCAACCACAGAAATCACCAATGCATTTACCATGGAGGAGGAAAACTTAAAAAAAAACAAAAAACAAAAAAAAACCACACAAAACAGCAACCCGTTTAAGAAAAGCACCGACACGCCTGTTAAATGATTTATTTTAGGATTGTGTTTAAAGTCACCTGTTAAATCAGAGGACCTGTATTCAAGCAAAATACCTCAAGACAAACCTTAAAGTAAAGCAACCGTGTTAAACACCTGTATTACAGAAATTATAAACACGTGTAATTTAAGGTTTGGTTTGTTGTGATGTATTTTTACACAAGAAATCAGAAACTCCATCAAACCAAAAACAGAAAACACATTAAGTGACGTAAGTGGTTAGAAACAACCCAACACCTCACACAAAAAAAATAAATAAAATAAAAATAAAAAGAGACAATCATGAATGTCAGAACCTGTAAAATCAGGATGAACATGCACAAGATCACATGATCGACCAGAAAACCCCCAAACAATATTCAACAATAGAAAAAAAGATTTAAAAACCAGAGAACCAAATCAGTTCACATGGATCAGAATTTATAAACACATTGAACAAACCTGCAAACAGGAAATCATTAATCAGAAAAATAACCAGTTAAAAAAAAAATGCAGTGACAAATACTTTTAAACATGATCCTACAATAAATCAGAGACCCCTTATTCACACAAACACCTCAAACCAAACAAAGGTTGTTAAAAATGTTAAATAGCCACATCACTGAAATTAAACATTAAATACATCAAAACATAAAAATCAACTCAGCACAAACCATACCAACAAGAATTCAACATCACCCAACACCTCAATCAGATCAAATAACCCCAGGACCGACTTAGAAAACGGAGCTGACGAAGATGCCGTGTTCCTGTTTGCTGCATTCTGGAGAAAAGGAGTCATTAGCGGCTACAATTTGTCTGGAGGCACTCGCTGACCTACAGCCCTCCTCACAGCAGATGGAGAACAACAAGAGGAACATATACACCACAGAACAATTAAAAATATTACAAAACTAAAGAGAAAAAAAATATTGTAACAATTAAAACCACTAACCCTATAAATCAATCAAACAAAACCCAACCTGAAGTCGTTCCATCAGAACAGCAGAAATATACAAATAAATTACAAGAAAACATGAAAACGTTTATACAAAAAAAAAAAAAAAAAAAAAAAAAAAAAAAAAAAAAAAAAAAAAAAAAAAAAAAAAAAAAAAAAAAAAAAAAAAAAAAAAAAAAAAAAAAAAAAAAAAAAAAAAAAAAAAAAAAAAAAAAAAAAAAAAAAAAAAAAAAAAAGAACAAAGCAGGTTATAAATCAGAACATGCGTAACTAAAAAAAAAAAAAAAGAATTCAATAGACACTAAGACAGACATGCAGCACCGAGTGCTCCACTGCTGATTGGTGAACAGCCAGCCAATCAGGCATAAAAGATCTGAAAGAATCGCAGCTGTTATAAATCAGAACTGAGTAGGTACAGGCAAGCTCCATGTTATGCACAAAAACAGACTGAAGCACAGCAGAGCTCTCCGTGTCCCTCTGGTGGCGCGTGTGGTTTTCAACCAGGAGTCTGATAAGAACAAATTCAGGGAACCAAGTCAGAAAATACATTATTACATCTTGATATTTTAATCAAATGTTTAACAGGACCAGTGAGCTCACAGCGAAACCAGCAGCTGTATGGGTGGCAGAAGCTACCAGGGGCACCTGGAAAATAAAATATTTTTTCAGTAAGATGGGCAAATCCACTTAATCTCTTAGAACAGCAAAGAGCAAAACATTCACACACCAAGAAACACCTAAATAAGTCGAATAACTGAGGACAAGACAAAAGCAACAAATTAAATCAGAACACAAGAAACAAAAACCATTAAATCAGGAACAAATGAGAAAATAAGAACACATTAATCAGAAATAATGTTTAAGATGTGAACATCATGACAGTAAATTAGCAGCTCAGATATCCGATTGGTTTATCATTACATCAATTCGGATTTAAGCTCTAATGTAAAAATTATCAGGCTGAGATTTAATTCAAAGTGGACATTTATTGCAGAAAATCACCGCAGGATGGCGTGTTATCAGAACTACTGTGGATCTCCAACTGGATAAAATCCTCCATCCACACCGTTCCATGATATTGATCATCTTTAAGCTCCATTCTAAAACACAGCTCTCAAACCCAGGAGAAGAGGAGAAACAGTCCATCAAGATCTAAACGGTTCTTAAAGAACAGAGATGTGAAATAGGCCACTGTTCTGATTCATAACAGGACCTACGGACTGGTCCAGGCTCGGATGAGGGATTTTGAGTGACAGTTGAGCTCAATTCCACTGACTCACTGGATTTAAATCAAAACAGCAGCAAATACAGGCAACGCCAAATCGAATCTAAATAAACCAAAGCAGAGAAAAGATAAGTCCAGAGGTTCAGAAAGAGCAAAATTCAAAGTTTCCAAACAGGTATAACAATCATTAATATTGAGCCTGACAGGAAATGATAAAAGCAGGAATGAAACAGCCAATTTATTTCTGTTACACCAACACTTGATAATGTGGGTCAAAATAATGACCAGACTTTGTAAATTTAATCAGTGGTTAATTAAACAGCACTGAAACTAGCTGACAGTTACCTATAAACTAGTTTGTGTTAGACAATAACAGTTTAAACAACTAAATCATAATCACTACCAAACTTGAACTCATTAAATCAGAACAGCATAAAAATATAAACAAATACACCAGGAGAAATACAACACCCAACAACCTACCTGAGGCACAGCAGCAGCTCTCTGGGTCCCTCTGGTGGTGCCGTGTGGTTTTGCAACCAGGAGTCTGAAATGAATTCTGGAAACATCAGAAAATACACTGCCTGGCCAAAAAAACACACAAAATAAATAAAAAATAATAAAATAAAATAAAGGTCACACTAATTTCACCTTTAGCTTTGATAATGGCACGTGTTTGCTGTGGCATCATTTCCACAAGCTCCTGCAACATCACATTTATTTCTGTCCAAAGTTGCATTAATGTTTCCCCAAGATCTGTTCCACTGCACAGTCTTCCCCAGCACATCCCAAAAATTCTCCATGGGGTTCAGGTCTGGACTCTGGTGGATAATCCATGTGTGAAAATGATGACTCATGCTCCCTGAACCACTCTGTTTGAGCCCGATGAATCCTGGTATTGTCATCTTTGAATATGCCCGTGCCATCAGGGAAGGAGAAATCATAGATGGAATAACCTGGTGGTTCAGATTAATGTTCCTCATCAGCTGACCTCATTTCTTTGGGCACATGACGCTGCAGAACCTGACCGACTGCAGAGACCCCACATCATAGCACCACCCCACAGGCTGGTTCAGTAGGCACTAGGCATGATGGGTGCATCACTCCTGCTGCCCCTCTTCTTATCCTGATGCGCCCATCACTGTGGAACAGGGTAAATCTGGACTCAGACCACATGACCTTCTTAAATTGCTCCAGAGTCCAATCTTTATGCTTCCTAGCAAATTGAAGCAGTTTTTGCTGTTAGCCTCTGATGAGGGGTTTTCTTGAGGCTACGCAGCTGTTCAGCCCCAATCCCTCGAGTTTTTTGTCATATTGTGTCTGTGGAAATGCTCTTACTTTCAATATTAAACACATCCCGAGTTCTATTGTTCTTCTACGATTTGATTTCAAACATTTCAAGTGATCCCCAGTCACAATCGTTCAAGATTTTTTTCCGACCACATTCCTCCCACCATCCTTCCACTTTTTAATAATGCGTTGGACAGTTCTTAACCTGATTTTAGTCGTTTCAGAAACTTCCTTTGATGTTTCTCTGTTTCATGCATGCCAATAATTCGACCCTTCTGAAACAGATGAACATCTTTTCCACGACCACAGGATGCATCCTTCCACATGGTTGTTTAACAAATGAGAAGCTCCTCACTGCATCAGTCAGGGTTCAATAACTTGCTGCCAGCTGGAACAATCAGTGCAGTAATTATCTGATGGGAGGCTCTTACCCATTGGCTGAGTTATACCCAGGAGGTGACCTGGTTTTTTGTTTGGGTTTCTTTTGCCAGGCAGTGTATGTTAATAAATGTTTGATATTTTGTAATCAAATGTTTACAGACCAGTGACCTGATGCATCAGTGAGCTCACACCGTCTGAAACCAGCAGCTGTTGGGTTGAAGAGCTACCAGGGGCACCTGGATATTAAAATAAAAGTTTCAGTAGATGGAAATTCACTTAATGTCTTAACAGTAAAGATCAAACATTCACACACCAGAAACATTAATAAATCAGAATACATAAACATGAGAATAATAAATCAGTAACAGTAATCAGAACACATTTACAAAAGAGAGAACAAAAAAAAAATCAGAATACACAATGACCAATGAAACAATATAAATCAATCAGAAAATGAGGGAACAGATCAGAATACAAAAAAAAAAACAAAAAAAAAAAAAACCACATGACAGAAAACTAGCAGCACTGACCTTTATCTGATTGATTTATTACATCTATTAAGGTTTAAGCTCTAATTAAACGATTATCAGGGAGATTTAATCAAAGTGGATATTATTTCAGAAACTCACCATCTCAGAGTGGAGCTGTTAATCGGGGTGAGAGTTCGAGCTCAATTCCACTGCACTCACTGGATTTAATCAACAGCAGCAAATCCAGAAACAGCAAACCTGCAATAAAAAAAGAAAAAAAGAAAACACAAAAGCAGAGAAAGATGAAGTCCAGAAAGAGCATATTATAAAACACAAAAGCAGATAGACAAAAGTAGAGCATATATATATATATATATATATATATATGAGTATATATGAGTATATATAGAGTATATATATATATATATAAAAACAAACAGAACCATTAATATTGGGTCTGAGTGAGGAAATAAAAGCAGGAACTTGTGCATTAAAATCAGGCTGACCAATCAGAGCTTGGTCGTCGGGCAGAACAGCTCATAAGAGCTTATAGGACGAGCAACAGGCTGCCTCTAAAGACATGGATATTAAAAGATCTGGTGAAATAGAACTGAAAGGAGGAGAATGATGGTGATAAAGCTCACAGGGACTGGATGGAACCGTTTGATTATTTATCCAAGTGCTTTCTAATCTGATCACAAAAAACACAAACTAGAGCTTCCTGCACTCATCTTCCGAGGCTTTGTTTAAGTCAACGATGTGAAAAAGACATGGTGAGACATTAAGAGAAGGGAAATTAAAGAAACCTAAAGGGGACAGTGTTTAAACATTAAATAAAAATAAACAGTAATAAATGTGACATTTTGTAATTGTTTACAGACCAGTAAGCTGCTGAATCAGTGAGCTCGCACCGTCTGAAACCGGCAGCTGTTGTGTGGCAGAGCTACCAGGGGCACCTGGACATGTTAAAAAAGATAAGGCTCAGTAGACGGCAAATCAATGTCCTAAAGATCAAACATTCACACACCAGAAACAAGTTAATAAATCAGAACACGTTAAATAAATAAAACAATACAATAAATCACAACATTAAACATTAATGTTTGAGAGAACAATATCAGAACAAACCAGTCACATTAATAAATCATAATACATGTTAAGTGAAAAAACAAAATAGATTAATAACATTAAATCAGGACATATAATTGAGAGAACAACATTAATCACAATATGCATTTATGAGACAGTATAAAAAGTTAACAGGACTAACAGTAAATTAGCAGCACTGAGCATTAGCTGATTGGTTTATCATTACATCTATTAAGGTTCAAGCTCTAATGAAACGATTATCAGTGAGATTTAACCAAAGTGGATATTATTTCAGAAACTCACCGTCTCGGACTGGAGCTGGTAATCAGAACTACCTGCTGTGATCTCCAACTGGATAAAATCCTCCATCTACACTGGTTCCACTGATAATGATCATCTTTAAGCTCCATTACTAAAAACAGCTCCTAGAACAGAGAAGAGGAGAAACAGTCCATCAGATCTAAAGGTTCCTAAAGAACAGAGCAGAAATAGTCCAACTGATTCTGATCACACAGGACCTATGGACTGGTCCAGGCTCAGTATGAAGGGAGTGACAGAGTTTGAGCTCAATTCCACTGCAGTCACTGGGTTTAATCAACAGCAGCAAATCCGGAAACAGCAAACCTGAAATAAAAATAAAAACAAAAACAAGCAGAGAAAGATCAAGTCCAGAAAGAGCAAATAATAAAATACAAAAGCAACTCAAGAAAATGGTAAATGCATAAAGAGCAAAAAACAAGTTTCCAAACAGTACACAACAAAACCATTAATATTAAGCCTGACAGAAAAACGAGGTGAAATTTAACTCTTAAATAAATCAGAGTATCCTGAACCTTAAATAGGATCTTTAGAATGATTTGAACTTCAGGTTTTCAGTTTGACACATGACAGTTTTAACAGACTTGAAGGAAACCACATCGATACTCATTTGTTTGAGTATAAAAGTAGATAAAGAGAGCAAGATCTGCACATTAAAGCTTTAGTTCAAACATTTACAATAAACAACAAAACGGCCAATTCATTTCTGTTGAAACCTTAAAGCCAAAACAGCACCATTACGAACAAAAGACTGAAGAACAGCAGCAGCTCTCCGGGTCCCTCTGGTGGTGCTGTGTGGTTTTGCAACCAGGAGTCTGAAAGAACAAAATCAGGAAGCATCAGAAAACGAATTAATAAATATCTGATAATTTTTAATCAAATGTTTACAGACCAGTGAGCTGCTGCATCAGTGAGCTCACACCCTCTGAAACTGGCAGCTGTTGTGTGGTAGAGCTACCAGGGGCACCTGGACATACACATATACACACACAAAGTTAATAGGTGGCAATCCACTTCATGTATTAACAGCAGAGATCAAACATTCAAACACACCAGCAGCAGATTAATAAATCAAAATACATGTTAATAAATGAAAGAGCAAAACAAGTCACCAACACAATGAGAATACATTGAGAGAAAACTATGATAAATTAAATCACCACAAATAAATAACTAGTAACATTAATCAGAAACCGTTGGGGGGGGGCTTAACAGTAACAGTTAACAGTAAATTGGCGGCACTGAGTGTTATCTGATTAGTTCGTCGTTACATCAACCAACAAGTGAACACGATACAATAAATAAGCAACATTAATCAGAATGTTTATAAAGAGAACATTAGAACATGTTAAGCAACAACTAACAATCAGAAAAACGTTATGAGAGAGAAATCATGGTAAATCAATAACATGAAAATCAGAACTAGGGGTGGGCAATATGACGATATTTTAGCGCATCGTGATAAATGATAGACAGCATGCATTTCCGATAGAGGATATCAGTGATTAATAACCTCTGACCAACTGCACGTTTCATTATAAAGACTAATTAGTTCTGTTTAATTGGATACAGTGCAGCACATTTACAATATAAGTCACTAAGTATGGTATAATATTTGAATAGCAGTTTAAGAAAAATCAGTCACTGATGCTCTGTCTGATCACATGCATCATGATAATTAACGTAGATGGTGAAAATGTCATTAATAGATGCAATATTTTTACCATATCACCCACCCCTAATCAGGACACATTTATAAAATGAGAGAAAACAACAATGCTCAGTAACATTAATCAGAAAATGTTTATAAGACGGAACAAACCAGAAACATCAGCAAACATGAAAACAGAAAAATAACATGACAGTAAGTTAGCAGCACTGAGCTTTGTCTGACTGGTTTATCGTTACATCAGTTAAGATTTAAGCTCTAATTAAACGATTATCAGGCTGAGATTTAACCAAAGTGGACATTATTTCAGAAACCCACCGTCTCGGACTGGAGCTGGTAATCAGAACTACCTGCTGTGATCTCCAACTGGATAAAATCCTCCATCCACACCGGTTCCACTGATAATGATCATCTTTAAGCTCCATTACTAAAAACAGCTCCTAAAACAGAGAAGAGGAGAAACAGTCCATCAGATCTAAAGGTTCCTAAAGAACAGAGCTGAAAATAGTCCAACTGATTCTGATCATACAGGACCTATGGACTGGTCCAGGCTCAGGATGAAGGGAGTAAATCTGAAATTATAAAAAACAAAAGCTAAGAAAGTTCAAGGCCAGAAAGAACAGATAAAATACAACAGCAGATTAAAAAGGGCAACTTGAGATAATAAATGAGCGAATTCAATGAACAAAACTTCCAAAGAGTATAATAAAATCATTAATATAGGTCCTTACTAAAGAAATTTCAAAAGCAGGAATTGTTACACATCTTATTGAGTTTAAAGTTAACTCTTAAATTAATGAGAGCTTTAGAATGATTTGAACTTCAGGTTTAATCAGTGTATGACTCAGTTCAGTTTAAAGTGATTCAGAACCGATGATAACTAAATCACTTTCTTTTAACACTTTTAAAGCACACTGGATCAATACTCGTTTGGTGTTTGAGTAATATACAGACTATAAAGGTGGACAAACAGCAAGATGATTACAGTTTATAGACTCACCTGTAAGGAAGCTCAAGTCCTGGGGCCAGTTTTTCCCCAAAGCTTTTAAATCCTGATTCCGATGGTCCCAATAACCAAACTCCCTGATTTCCTGTCCAGGATCAAACTGATCTCATGGATTTTGTCCCAGTTCTTCAACACATTTTCTGCACATTAAAGCTTTAAGTTAGTCTTTGTTAATCTGATGCTGATTTCTGGGACAGAATATACATTAATACATAATCTGACATTTTTAATCAGATGTTTACAGACCAGTGAGCTGATGTACCAGTGAGCTCACGCCATCTGAAACTGGCAGCTGTTGTGTGGTAGAGCCACCGGGGCACCTGGATATGGATATATACACGTCTCAGTAGGTGTCAATCCACTTAATGTATTAACAGCAAAGATCAAACATTCAAATACACCAGCAGAAAATTAATAAACCAGAATATGTTAATACATGAGACAATACAAGTCTTACACATAGGAATACATAGGAATCAGAACACATGTTGAGAGAGAACAACATCAGAACAAACCAGAATCACATTAAATCAACATGTTTATAAAAGAGAAAACATCACAAATCAGAAACATTAATCAAAATACACTTTCATAAAAAAGAGAACACAATAGCAGTTAGTAAAACATTAATCAGAACATGTTCATAAGGGAGAGAAAATACAATTAATCAATAACACATTAAATCTGGACATGGTTATAACTGAGAGAAAGCCATAAGTCAGTAACACATTAATCAAACTTCACATAAATCAATGACTGAAGGAACCAGAAACACCATTAGTGTTCCAAAGGTTCAAGAAATTTAAACAACTATAACAACAAACAGCTAATTAACTTCTGTTACACCAGTGCTTCTCCTGATCCTGGAGCCCCACTGCTCTGCACACTTTAGTGATTTTCCTGCTCCCATCACACCTGATCCAACTACTCAGCTCATTAACAACCCAATTACTGAGTGAAAGTGGGTGTGTTCAAACAGGAAAACCACTAAAACGCTCAGAGCAGTGGGGCTTCAGGGCCAGGACTGAGAAACACTGGTACACTAACACACTCAGGATAACCCAATAAAACAGACATTTAATCATCATAAACTATACAGTACTGAGATTGTATCAAACTAGTTTGTGTCACACTAAATACGTTGAATTAAATTTAATCTTGCCCACAGATTCCACATAATTAAACACACTCCACTTAACGCAGATTTACTTAAACTCAACATGATAAATCTGAACCTTTAATCCTTTTTGTTGAGTTACTTCCATTTAAATAATCAGACTAAAATTAAAACATCTAATTCTAGCCCCTACAGCTCAAACTGATGTTTCGAAATGAGTTAAGAATTTAACTTACTAATAACCAAAAAGTTATTTCAATTAAATTAACTTAAGGAGTAAATAAAAAAGCTAAGTAAATCCACCAAAATCTAAACATTAAAAAATCCGTTTCAGTTCCTTTCCATTAAAAAAGACAGGTCATTACAGAGATCACAAACTAACTTACTTTCATGCCTTTACTTAGTTACTCAGGTCCGGTCTCTCTCAGTACTGCTGAACTACAGAGAAACACAAAGCATGATTAATGAAGTTAAACAGCAAAAGAGCAGCGTTTCTAAACAACCCAGTCCAGCTGTAGAATTACAAACTCTCCTACAAACGCTGTTCTAGAGGAATTTAGCAAAGCGCTGCAGGTCTCTTAGATACACAAAGCTCAGGCCTAAAAGACATTTTATAAATTATCACCGAATAGCTTTGTTACTGTATATAAACTAGTACAAAAACTAGTTTAGTACAGAATTGAGCCTGGAATAAAAACAAAAAACTCCAAAACATAATTTTTTAAAAGTCCGTAATTAAACTAGCCTATAGCAAATTACAAACAAAACGCCAGCACCCATTGAGAGATGCTAAAACCAAACGCCGCTTACCTTTAACAGGTGATTAAACTGAAGTTCACCCAGCTGACTCACACCTTCACACATAATATAAAATTAATACATTAAACTAGAGCAGCGACTAATAACATTTCTAAACTCACATTATTAAATAGACTTAATTATCCGTAAATCCGCGGTACCGAGACCGAACCCAACCACGCCAAACCAAACCGCAAATCTAGCCTTGCTAATCTAATATAAATAAACAATTCTCCCTACACAATCGCCCTACATAGGGGATATAATTATGGGATAATGCAATCTACTTAGTGCACTTTGTGTCAATTAAGGTGGTGATTTGCATAGACTCTCAAATGGTTTTTTTTGTGCCGTCTGGTGGACACTAAATGTATTACACAAACATTTTAATAGCGTTTTTATTCTCTGTCTGTAATTCATTTTAATTCACAATGCGAAGCCATTTCAGATTTCCTATTTTCAGATTTTGTGCTGACAAACAGCATATTCTCTAATCGACCGAAAAGTGAGCGTTGATGGAAACATCTACTGAACATGACGTGCACTACATAGAGACCATCAATTCAATTACTTCATACGTGAAATGTCTCAGATTACGTTCTAATGTCTACGAGATCAAGCCATTCCCTATATTTTGTTACATTGTATATGGACAAACAATATACATTAACAGGATAAGAATTTAACTCTAGATCGTCCTTTATTAATCAGAAAAGATACGGAATAGCGGAGTCATCCTGCACAGTTTAATCACTCCATATATTATGGTCCTATACGTTAAAAGTCATTTCTCTCAAATGATCCCTACCCAGGCGCCCTCCATAGGGAGTCATATAATGTTTTTCCCTACAAAGTGCTCGTCTTGTTTATTAGATGCTGCATCGACGCTTATTGTTCTGGTGCTTTTAAAAATCTGGTTCGTCACTTCCACAAGTGAAAATAGTCTAAAATGGCGCCACATAAATGCAAACTACACAGTGTGCATTAACAAAACCGTTCATTCACAACTGCAATATTGTTTATTTACCGTCGCAGATGCCAGGCTCAGGGACTAGACATCGGCCTCATACACTTGGATCTAAATATGAACTGCTAAGTACTGTCATGTATTTACTTCATATATAAACGTAAGTCCTGTGTCTTGCTGCCCTACCAGCAGCACAGTTTACGAAAAGAGAATACCCCAGTCTTTGTTTAAACCTTATAGTTATCGTCCCCCATTTTGAATACAGTTATTTATTTCTTAGCATGTAACAAAAGATATTTTCCAGAATTTGTACTTACACTTAACAGCTTTGTGTGATAAGAGAACAGCAGAAAAACAATCATAATAACTGTGGGACAGACTGAAGGTGGGAATTAATGATGTTAATTCACTGCCCAGTACTAACCTAAAGTGTTCCCTAAACCCTGCCTGAAAAAGTGACAGACAAGAATGGCTTTTATTGGCACACCATGTTTAGTGCATGAAACTTTACAATGAACATGAGAAAACAGGTCATTCACAGAAACATCCGTTTCAGAAGGGGGGTTGAGGGGAGAGAGAAACCATTTAAACAGACATCCATGTACCTGAATAGCTTAAATTATTCATTAGCTGATGGATGAGAAAAACTAGTTGGCAGTGCCTCAGAATTGTTAAATGATCAAGATTAATACAGAACCAAGTATACAAAGAGTACACACGGAGTTACCTTTCTTACAAAAGAAGATCTGCACAATCTAAATTGTACCGCTTGTAAAATGAACCTGCTGTTTTTCACCCTCAACAGGACTGAATAAATATCTAACAAAGTCAAATTTATTTATATTGCACATTTGTAGTACAGTGCACCATGGTCTCACAGCAGCTTTACTACCAAAAAAAAAACTCTACACACAAGACTGTGTCAAGCGTGGCAAGGGAAAAAAAAGTCCTAAATGTTAAGAAACTTTAGGAGGCCCAAGGTACTGGCTTTTAGTCCAGTAAACAATAACTGTAGGTACTTGCACTCACCCCTGGAAAGTTTTGTAGGCGTGATCACTCAGCCAGAGAAGTTGTTGCTCGCTGAGGTAATCTGAGTAATAGTACAAGGGATGAACTGATGGCAAAACAGCTTTAGCAGAATTGGAGCCGGGAGAACTAGGACAGGACCTGGTACCAGAAGAGCTTAAACCAGAAAAAAATCAGGAACCACATCAGAAAAATGAAAGCAAAAGAGGGATAAGTGTTAAATCATCTTCAACCGCTAACAGCTTTCACAAGCCAACATTTAATCAAGACTGGTTAACAACAAAACAATAGCAGGTCAACCAGACCTTTCCCATTGTATATTAAATATAAAACACATGGATGAAATGTTGCTCAAAGCAGTAGGTTAAATAACTGGTTCAGACAGATGTGAAAAACAACCACAAGTACTCCTTTATTGGAATCGGGTAAGTGTGTAATTGATTAAAAATCAAGAAACCAACATCAGGATAACTAAGGATTTTTTTTCTGATTTGATTTGTCCAGTTAATATTCATAAAGCTGGAAAAGCTGATTAAGATCAGAAGAGAGCACAATAAGAAACTTTTGAACAGGATTAGAAGTCAACCAACATCACATTGTGAGAATTTCTGCCTCCATGCACAACCAAAACAGCACAACAAACCATACAGATAATGTACATGTTAATGACTGCAGATCAGTAAACAAATACCTGTTTTACTGTTGAGATATTTAAACTGAAAGCAATGTTGGTAATGCAGATGTGCTGTAGTCCTGAAATACTGTACAAAACCAACAAAAGCCTAACCTTTTATAAAATGCATTCAATCAAATACAATGAAACAACCAGAAACAGCAAGCACTTCTGACCCCAAACACTGCAGGCATCCAGAAACTAAATATAAATTCTCTATAATTTCTATAAATTAAATTCACTCTATTTCTTGAATGAAACAGTTGCAACTCATACTAAGCAGTTTATATTGCAGTATACTTACCTTTGTAAACTGAACATATTTAGTAAAATTGGATACACATATTACATTATGATAGCATTAAATAAATAAATATAACTAAGTAAGTGTATTGTTTAACAACCAGCGTGGAGTTAACCCTGGTGTAGATGTCGGTGAATTTGAGGACCTCCAGTGCATAGTGTGTGGTTCCATGGTGTAATGGTTAGCACTCTGGACTCTGAATCCAGCGATCCGAGTTCAAATCTCGGTGGAACCTGATCCTCTTTTGTTCCACTGTTATTTGATCAGAAACATAATTAGTAATAACTCAAATATAATGTGGTTTGGTTTCTTTAACGTCGCGTTCAGTATCGATGGCTATTTAACAACAGACACAAGGTTACATCAAAACAAATATAACGCATTACACTCTTACTGCCATGTAATGTGCTGAATATAAAACTAAAAAGCAATTTACTGCTTACTACCCATTACTCATTGAGCAGAGTTGTATCTCATTTAGTCATGTTGAAAGGATATTTGCATCACGAACATTAAAATGCAAGTATAGTACTATTACTATGGATCTGAATGCTGCTTAGGCTATGCATAACGAGTGTTCGTTTATTCACGATTGGTTAAAAATTCTAATGTACTAACTCTCACATCTACTAATGTGAGACTAACATTGTAGCTACTATTTATCTTTGCGGTTTCACTACATATTTGAAGAGCTGGCAGCTGAATATGGTGCTCATCTTGAATGCTAGGGCGGTGTATCTGTACAAGCCGAAATAGCTCAGTTGGGAGAGCGTTAGACTGAAGATCTAAAGGTCCCTGGTTCGATCCCGGGTTTCGGCAGGTGAAAGGAAATTTTCAAAACACCTTTATTTATCCACAGCAGCCTTTTACGATCGCAAGCGTAACTACTTAGCTCTTTTAATCACCATGTTAGTGCTCAAACCCGGAATACAGAGCTACTTTCATAATTTCTGCTTGTGATAGTACTCAAAACATTAGGTTACCCGTAACCAGACTTTTCACTCGAGGTTCTGCTGTGTTTGTTTACTTTGTAGCGACCTTTGTGTGTTTTTCTTTGTTATTTGTGTATTGTAGGCAACTCGCTTCTGGTCTGCACAACGAAACTAGCTTTGTAGTGCTGAATATTATAAAAATGTATAACTCTGTATTATGTAAGACTCTACTGACACCATGAGGCAAAACAGAGAACATTTTGGTAATTCAGGGGACTCTGGTTCAGCTTATCAGTATTGTAAAAGTCCCTTTGCATGGAGGTAGAGACACAAAAAGACAGAGAGAAAATGTAATTCATGTCAAAATGAGGAAGAGGTGGAGTGAGAAAAAATGAGTTGGCATGCATTGGAATAGAAGGAAATAATATAAGCAGGAAGCGCTCGCAAATACGCTCGGCTTATGTAACGCCAAATAATAAATCTGAAATCCCATTAATAAGCTCAGAGAGATGTGGCCAGGCTTACAGAGTCTGGTCAAGAAAAGGTTCCTGAAGAGACAGGTTGAGATTCAGATGTTACGTTTGCCTAAAACAAAGCATGTTCTTACAGAGAAATAAACCACACTCAAATAAATTACACAATGTATACCCACACCAAAAATATAATAAAAATAAAATTAAATACAGGCAAAGAATACATGTGTAGAAGGAATGATATTAACACAAAAAACATTCTCAACCACATTTTTAACCCCACTTATCCTGGTCAGGAATTTATAGTGAGCTGGCGAGAATGTGCCCAGTGAGGGACACCAGTCCATCTTAAGGTAGGGGTTAGTGTTGGAGAGACGGGATGATCCCTCGTCCGACCTACCCCTCCTCAGGCACAACCTCTTTGAGACCCGACCCAGATGGAGGTCACTGCTGGGGCCAACGTAGCGGTGGGCTTTCGCTGTGTGACCCGAGTGCCCAGTTGAAACATCCTTTACAAAAATGACCAGTCGCTCATTCATACAGTTTTGATCACAGGTAAAGTCTGCTTATTAACAATGAGACATAAGCATTATTTCTTCACATGTAGCTAGTAGAACAAATGATATGGGCTCCATATTTATTAGATATAGTTATAGTTTTATAGATTGAATATATGTTGATGTATCACTTTAATTTGTGACACACTGCTCGCACCTGATCAGTGGTGTTGTGAAACGCAAACAATGACGTCACATTGCATGAGGAAGTAGCCGAGCGGAAGACACACCTGTGTGAGGACTGTTGTCGTCGAAAGCTGCTTTGGTTCTCTTAAGTTCGAGTAGAAATCCGTCACGTCATGGCTCGGATCTTTCTCTTGGCATCGCTTTACCTGTTCGGTGTGAGCCTCGTGCTCGGGCAGGGCTGCGTTTGGGAGTTGAAGAAGAATCAGGGTTTGAATTCGAGCTCGTTGGCCGCTGGCGCGAGTTACTCAGCTCACCTGCCCGACGTTAACGAGCCCGAACAATGCAGAAAAGCCTGCTGTGCCAGGCAGGACTGCCAGCTGGCTGTGATCGGGACACCGGCTGATGGAAAACCACAATGCTCCCTCGTAAACTGTATGAAAGATGGCAAAGACGTTTGTGTGTTGGTACAGAACTCTCAGTTCGAGTCCTATCACAAAACCCAGGATCCTAAAGCGGACAGCTCCAAAGGTACAGAGTACAGCAATCATGGCTTCTTTTAGCCTTCTTCCTCATAAACTTCGTGTAGTACTAAATACATCTTAACATAAGATCTTACAGTCAGTTATATCACTTATAGTCCACTGTAATCGTGTTACAATCAGTTGTAGTGAATAAGTACGATTTATAAAAACATTATGCTTTAAAAAGTTGGTCATGTTCGTAATATATTGGTACGTTAATATTATTTTATGTTATTTAGCCCTAAGCGATACAATTGGTAAATAACAGCTGTAAATGTCAGTCTGTTTCACTAACAGTAAGCTACTCTCAGTGTTCTCCTGATGCTGGACTCATGAACATTAACATTAGCCAATGTGAGAGGGACCTTTAATTACTTAGAAGTTACCCCAGGTTCTTTTTTGGCCTGACAGACCATTATACGGCTTTCTCTTGGTGGTCAGTGACTCCCGGGAAGAGTAACAATAGTAAACAATCTGACTGATTGTGGATTGATGGGGTCCAAACTCTTTTGAGGTGGTATTCTTCCAACCTGATACATCGACAGCTAATTTTCCAAGATCCTCATCAAGTTGTAAACACGCAATGTGTCATACAGAAGGGCCGTGTGCATAACTGTCTCCACACCAGGAATGCAGTACAGCCACTTATTTTTGACTTCTATCTGTCCAACTGGAATTTCTGGTACTGTAACATTTGTACCAGATCACTTGATGCTGCAGAATGAACGTTCAAATGTTATTTTTTATTAAGCCACATGACTTTGCTTTCGAGGAACAGCGTGATTTTAACTGTTGGCCATGTTTTTCCATCAGATTACATTAAAACAATGTGACCTGGTTCTCCTTCTCTGTGTGTTTTTCAGATTATTGCCGTTTCCAGGCAGTACAGGGTGCTTGTCGGGCTTCCTTCCCCCGATTCTTCTACGATGTCACCAACCAATCCTGTCAGATGTTCACTTATGGGGGCTGTGGGGGCAACAAAAATAATTTCGAAACACAGAACGAATGTGAGAAGACCTGCAGTGGTGTGACAGGTAAATCACTGGTATTGTTTTATTTTGTTTGTCCATTATAAGGTTGGGATTAGATGTCTTTTGTTCCATGATGCAGTACAAACCAGGTGCTTTTGGTTGTTGAAAATCCTGTTTTACTGCTAATAAAATCCTGACCCTCAATCTTGTAACCAACTGGCGTGAAACTCGAGGCCGGAATGCCAGCTGAGGCCTTATTTAATTCAATCCACATGATTATTGGAACGGCTTGTAATAGTACTGCTCAAAATGTACATTCTGACAGTGTAATGTCATGGTATTGATATTTCACAGTTAAAAAACTTATTTATCTTCCTTGATATATTATTGAATCTGTAGAACAGATGCTTTTATAACAGTAGACATACTGTATATTAGGCTTGGGATTTATGCCGCTTTAAAAGAGTACATAATACATGTTAACAAAATGTAAACTTAAATTAATACATTTATACATTTATTGGCTTTAATTAACTGTAATGCCCAACTGTATTATGTATAGTATTTAAGTGGCTCCTCCAAAGCCGGTACAACAGACTAATTATTTTGAAGAGTAGTTATGGGTGTGTCATGGTTTGATAAATCTGTGATGATACCGCACGGCACGCACCAGATGATAACTGAACAAAAGTTGTTTTGTTTATGTGAACTGGACGTAAGCCTGTGTTTTGGTATAACTTTCCCATTTCTTAATGAATATCACATCTTGTAGCTGGGTTCAAGTCATGTCAATTTATTTCTGTTGCGCTTTTTATAACAGAGCATTGTCTCAAAGCAACTTTACAAATATCTAGGCCCAAAACCCTAACTGAGCAAGCCTAGGGTGACAGTGGAAAGGAAAACTCCATAAACATTATAAGGAAGAAACCTTGGGAGGACCAAGACTCAAAAAGGGAATCCACCTCCTTGGGTTAATAAAGATTAACAGAGAACTTATTTAAAAAAAGATAATATTTAAACTAAAATATAATAAGTAGAATAATATTTTAAAGAAGATGTAATATTTCGAATAGTGTAATAAAGTAGAGAATATAAAACTATAGCATAAACTTTTATAGTAATAGTTTAAATAAACAGAAGCCAAATATAAAAAAGAGAAAGTATTTAAAAAAATATATTATATAGCCTATAATAAATGAACAGAATGCAACATTATGAAGATAATTAGAGAATATAAAACTTTTGAATATAACAAAAGTGTGTATGTATAATAAATAATAATACCATGGAGAATATAGAGATTTTTATATGTTAATGTATGTCTTATATTTTGTTTATTGTCTTGCTTATTGAATAAGCAGTGGGGATCAAATCTACCTCATATTGGAAAACAACATTGAGGTTTTGTAAGATAAAATGTGTCGAGTTTGATTTGATTTCCTTTGCAGTTTATTTACAGCTAAAGAAGAGTTCCAGGTTACTTTTTTACAGGTGACAGTTATTTATGTCATCTGTACCATGTATAATATTGAAATATCACAAACTGAGGGAAACCTTTATACTGTTATTGTGGGTTTTTTAGACTTTATAGTGAAGCTATTAGTGGTTAATAAACAACTAGAAGAAAAGAACAGTGGTCATGGAGCTGCATAAGAACTGCCAGTGCTTTCCAGAAACGTTCCAGACCTTTTACAGCCATGCTAAAATGGTGGAACTTTGACCGTACTGCACTATTAACCACCCCAACCCTCAGCTGCTTATGAAATGGACTTGGGTTCACTCAGTTTTGAACCTACTTTATATCTGTTGTTCATTGAGGTAATATGAGGATGTGGTTAGACTGTAGACATTCCTTCCTTCTGCAATAAAACCGTTCCTGTTTCGTGGACAGAAACAAACTATAAGTCCTTCAGAGTTAATGATGAACTAAGGACGATGACATTTTCACTTCCTCGTACCGTGTTGATAGTCTCATGGTTAAGCTAGGACTCTTTTGTGAGTGTGTGAGAAGTGACTTGCAGGAGGTTTCAGCTTACACGTAGCTGCTGAATAACTGGTTTGGTGACCTCTGTGTGAGGCTGATTACTGACAAATGCATTCAGAATAGCTCGGGTTTCTTAACCCTTTACTTTAACACCATCTTTGTGGAAGGCCTTGAGCAGGTCTGTTCTTATTCTGTTTCTTTTTCAGGAGTTACATGTTTTCAATGGTTTCATCCAACCCAAAAGCTCATATACTGATCATCCATGGTATGTTTTAATTTCAGGGGACGTGCTTATTGATTCTCGGGCACCTGAGGACGTCAAAGGTAATATAGTTGTTATGTAAATTTAATTTGAGAAAAGTGTGAGAAGAAATTACACAAGCACTACATTCTTCTGATTAATAAAAAATGTTTTTTAGGTAAAACCATTACTAATAGGTAGCCGAATAATCGGCTATTTGTTCCGATGATCGACATATTATTCGAGTATCAAAATAGCTGCAGCCCTACCATATTATTAAATGGAAATGTCTAGGAGCAACAACAGCTCAGCCAGAGAGCGCAAAAAGTGTTGGTTGAGTCCGGCAAAGTTTAAGCTTATTATTGCTAAATTCTGAAAAGCCGCTGGAAGTAACAGCAGCACACTGTTGTTTTTGGAGCATTATTTTTTGGGTTTCTATGGCCGAGCAGCTGCACGCAAGCATAAGCTCACCATACAATATGCCAACCATCGGCTTAAGTAGTATTAACACCATCACAGTGCTGTGGAGCAGTGGAAACTTGTTCTACTGGTGTGCAGTCTTACTACTGCAGTGTCATGCAATCACGTTGTCATGCAAGAATGGATTGGAGTGCCTTCCGAAAGTCACCCAACATCAGTGCCCAACCTCGCTAATGCGCTTGAATGGAAACCAATCCCCACAGTCATGTTCCAAAGTGTAACGGAACGCAATCTTTAGGTAATCGAGCCAGTTCTAACAGCAAAAGGGGAAGAACGTCAGCCATGGTTTTACTTCATGTGCTCTACATAATGTCCGCCAGCTTGTGTTGTTGTGTAGGTTTGTCCGGGCTCACTGGTGGTTCTAGGGGAGCCAGCAGGGGCCTGTGCCCCTGTGACAACAAGCCTGGCTGAACCTACGACGCCCTAAATGAGGGTAGAGATAACCTCATTCTTGTGAAGCCACAGCGACATTTCATAAATAAAGTGTGGAAATCTATAGGTCATCGACTTTTCACTCTTAATGTCTGCAATGCGCATTTGGCTAGAAAGTAATTAGCCCCTCTAACATAGCCACTGGCCCCAGCCTGGGCCTCCTCCCCACACTTCAAGTGGTCTCGAACCGCCACTGCTGGAGCCGTGTCCTTGAGCAGCATCGCATTTCTTCAGAGCTGCACATCTTGTTCCTCTCAGTGTTATTATCATTCATGTAATTCTGTTTTCCATCAGTCTGTGGAACGTGTAATCAGTGTGTGTCAGAGAGAGAGAAAATAAACATTCATGTCATCAAATATAGCTGTCTTTTCTGGCATTTGTCTCTGTGGTTTTTGTACTAGATGCTCTTTCTTCTGCCTTCTCAGAATTAATTTGCAATAAATACCGTGTGCATGCCCTGTGCCGTTCCCTCTGTGGCTTATTATTCGTATTTCTCCTTCCACAGCTCCTGCAGCTCCCCTGCCTGAAATGACATCTCAGGACTTTGCAGGTGTGTTTACGAGTTATGTGTTCAGATTTATTTTTTAATGATACATTGTGATGCAAAAAATGGGAGGACGTATTGGGTTATGCGTTATTCGTTATTATGCCATCTAATGCAACCGCATTTTTTGAACACCAGAGGGCTCAATAATACAGGTAGTCCAGGATGTACTCTCAGAATGCTTTCCGACAAATCTGTCGTAAGTTGAATTTGTTGTAAACCGAGGAGTTATATATACTGTATATATCATAGTGAAGCCTAAATTAAACACCAAAACCAAAGCCACGGCTTTTCCTCACTACATTTCCCAGCCCTCACTCTCACTACGTGACTCCCTACGTCATGACTTCCTCAATCGGGTGCGGGAGAGTACTGGATTCCCATCATGAAGTAGAAATATCCTAAGTTGGGCCACATCTCGCTGTTTTAATTGCAAGGGACTAAAAGATTCTCTTTGTCTAATTTTGTATAAAGAAAAGTGCACATTATTTTTCAATTGTTGTTCTTCAGGGGCTGGTGGTAACGCCATGATTTTTTTTAATCCTCAGCAAAGTGCCAGGCTGAGCCAGTGGTCGGGCACTGCAGAGCCTCCATTCCACGCTACCACTACAAAGATGGCGCGTGTCAGCGCTTCAGGTACGGTGGCTGCGGTGGCAACGACAACAACTACATGACCGAAGAGGAGTGCATGAAAACCTGCACAGGTGAGCAGCACACCGTGAGGTGATTCTTTTTAAGGTCGGATGAGTGCTGCAGAGTGCTTACACACTGTCGCGTCTTGTTGCGTCTGTAGTGAGGATCGTGGATCCGGAGACAACGCCCAGTCTTACAGAATACCAAGGTAACATGACGTCTGCAGAACCTTACTCGCTTCTGTGCCTCAGATCTGTTCAGAACAGAATGTAGCACTGTCCCTCGGGTCAGCAGTGTGTGTAATGCTCTTTGTGTACCGCGTAGCTTTCTGCGCCGTGCCTTCTGACTCTGGGCCATGCCGTGCTGCTTTCCACATGTTCTACTTTGAGCCAAGAACACAGTCCTGCCAGGTTTTCATGTACGGAGGCTGCAAAGGCAACAAGAATCGTTACAGCTCTCTGGAGGAATGCATGTCCAAATGCTCTGGGAAAGACGGTGAGAGGAAATGGAATTTAATACGAGTTTATATGGGAATGTATCCTGGTTTAGAGTGCGTTAACTTTTATTCCTATGAGGGAGATGATAGCTATAATATGCACGACCATATAAATACTTATTATAGGGTTGATGGTTTGCTATCATTTACAAATCTGAAGATTAATAGTGAAAATGTAGCTATGAAATAAAACAGTGGAACACGCATGCAAGAGCCTTTTAGAATTACCTGGATGTCTGCATTCATTACTTTGCCATGTACTGTACAAAAGTCTTTTTTTTATCATTACATTTGTTGTTTTAGCAGTGCTATAATGATCATGTATAATTCTTTCTCAGTCCCTTTATTAGAAGACAACCAGGAAATACAGTAAAGTTGTATGTAGTATTAAAAAACAGCTTCTTTAGGCTACAGTGGTAAGTATTTAGTGTGACCTTTCCTTACACTTGAGAAACAGCAGCATCTGGCAGCTTCATCTGGATGCCAAGTTGATTCTTCTACAGTCCAAAGTAGCTTGAGGGAGGTCACACTAAATGCTGACTTTATCTGCAGGAGCCTGGGTTAACTTTTATTTTGTGTACATATTTGTGTACACATGTGGTGGCATTCTTACAGAGAGGCTGAGAAATATTTATGTATGGTCAATATATCAGTGCTAAAACCTAACAGTGTCTCAAGACTTTTGTACAGAACTGTATCTGTCTAAATCATTTTTTACTTTACTTTTTTTTTTAATGTATCAATTAATCACACAGCGATGTGTGTCTTTAGCAGCACACTGAAAAGCAGGACAGGTTCTAACATGTGCTGATTTTTAGTTGGATTAAGATGCGAATAATAACCAGACTGTTTTTGATTTGTTATGCAAAAAATAACTGAACTTTTTCTTATGGTTTGGATAAAGTCACGACCTTTACTCCCTATTTCAGGAAGCTTTGATGAGCATGGACACGGCAGGAGGCATTCTCACTGGACCCCTGGTAAGACAGTATGAGACATTTTGGTGATATCTTATAAGTTACTGCATGTTTACATGATTTTGGTGGGTGACTTGGCAAAAGCAGCCAAGACACGACATGAAGAGCTTCATTATAGCTGTAAGAGATTCAAAGCTTTAGTGTTTTAGTACTGGCTGTCTTATCTGATTTTCTTTCGTTGATATATATTTTTAATCCCTCTTTTCTTTCTCTCTCCAGCTTTTTTCCTGGTTGCCACCTTGGCCATCATGTCAGTGGTGTTGCTGGGCGGTTTGCTCCTGATCTCGGTGCGCCGTGCCCGACGTCATCACTTCGTCGCCCTGGATGACAAGCAGGAGCTGCTGCCTGAGGAGCACCTTCCTGAGTAGATCCATTACTCTCTCTCTCTCTCTCTGTTTCTGTCTCTCTCTCTCTGTCACTTCTTTCCACTTCTTCTCTGCTATTGAATCTCTACACTCCAGTAGTGTCTCCCACAGAGAGAGAGAGCAAGCTTTGAGATCATATGTCACTGAGGTGTGTTTCATCTAATGTTGGCGTTAGTCTAGAGTGTGTTTGATTGGGTTGCTGTTCATTTAGGCTTCCTGTTCAATCATTAAGGGATCTGGTTCAGATCCTTTGTGCATAAGGCAGTGCAGAATAGAATCAGATCCGTCCTTTATTATGAAAGTACAGCCTGTAAGATGGTAGGATAAGTGCATGGGAATGTCTTATGGGAACAGTTATGAATTCATACACTTGTTACGATGAAGGATTTTTTTTCATCTTACTTGATTATATTTGCACCTTTAATGTTCATTCATTGCTTCGTAGCTGTTATTGTGGTTTTGATTAACGGTACGCGACATATTTCAGCCGTACATCAATTGGCGCCAGACTGGTTTGACACTACAGCGGTTTAATAATGATTTCTATTCCTTACATTATCTGACTACAGTTTGTGTTATTTCCGTAATGTTTAATGTACACGGTTTTGCCTTACAAACAAAGTGGGGAAAATGAACACTTCTTGTGAATGAATGCATTTCTGGCTATTAGTAGGTACTGATTAGATTTTAGCTGAATATAATTATCCCGACACTTTAAGCCTCATATATTTTATCTTTACGCTTTCGCTAAATTGTATAGAATTGAATTCTGAACTACAGTAAGTCAAACACTGGTGCTGTAGGCAGGATTCTGATTCTGTTATAATTCTGTTTTGTATCTTCTGACTGTGACGGGAGCTGGAGACCGACTTGTACTCGTGAATTTTGAAACCTATTCTAATAAAGACACGGTCTTAAGTCTTAAATGTCCTGTTGGAACATCTGTGTCGAAAAGTATGTGGACACGCCTTGCGATCAGCGGCTTTGCATATTTCTGACGCACGAATTACCAGCGGGCTTCTAAGATGAAACACAAAAACAAAACGCACCTAACCATCTGATCATATTCAAGTGCATGTATGCACCATACTCCGATCTAGGAATCAGATTATGAAAGCCGATAAAGAAAGCTGGATTTTAACTCAGTAATCAGATTACTCATAGCATGTTTACCAGTTACCTGATTTCCTAACCCGACTCGGTTGCCAGGTCCACCCATTCTACAACTTGAATTTATTTTACCTGTTTTTCCTATTGATGGTGATGGGTTTTCCACGCGGGATCTGGCAACCCCAGAATTAAACACACCATGAAATTAAAGGCAGCGAAACGGCTATCGAACACTTTGTGTTTGTGGAGACTCTGAGACGCAGTATATACTGGAGGAAATGAAATGTGATTATTTAATATTAAAGTATTAAAGTTTACCATGTCTGTGAGATTATTGGTTGGTTGCAAAGTAGAAATCCAATTACTTGCCTGAGTCGTGTAAACCCGGACCTTTCCCATTATCGGATTATTAAGTGCATGTAAACACACTCATTGTCGGCTTTCTGCTCTACTCGAGCTTATCCGATCAACTCCTTTTTCAGGGAACAACAACAGCGCGTCAATAAAGCAACGTGACCACCGATTGTGGCCTGTGAAACGCTCTGACCTCAAATTAATGACTTTGTTAATGCTCTTGTGGCCAGAAAGGATGTTTGTTCCCACAGTCACGTACGTTTTCCTTCACTTGGAATGAAACCAACATGTTTACTTGCTACACTTGAGCCAAATGTGGCTGTTCAGTTGCCTCAGTTATTTACTCTACACGTAGGCTTACTATTCATTCATTTTCATACAGTTTTAATATAATTCCTTGGAGCCGGGGCCTAACCGGCAGCACAAGACATGACATCAGTCCATCACAGGGGACACATGCTCACTGAGCTAATACCTGTCTCTAGAATGTGAAACGAAAATGAAGTACCCAAAGAGAACTCCATACGGATCCAGAGGACGGACAGGCAGTTGAACCAGTGATATCTACGAAGTGACAGCGCTAACCACTGAGCCACCATGGTGCCACGGCTTAGGTCATTGTTATTAATTATATTTGACATGCACAGCTAACACATGCTGATAGCTGTGCAGCAATTTAGCCGTAAAGCAGAACAAAGCCTGGACGTCATCTATTCATGTTAAACAGATAGACAGCTGGAATCTGGAATTAACATGAATTATTTAGTATTTAGGGATTGGTTTGCACCATTTAACACCCAACAGATTCACGTCTGCTCGCTTTCACGACCGAAATCTTAAGAATTATAATAGGAAATACAAATCTGACTTGTATACATCTAAGTCACACCTGAATGACAGAAAACTAGTATGAACAAACCCTTGCGACACCTGCTGACAGTACAGAGAATTGCAGTCTTGAAAGACAAAAAAACATGGTATGATTGTGCTGTTGTTTTTATTTTTGGTAAGTGTTTCAATCTTTATAATAAATCCAAAATATTAATTACTGTACTGTGCAGTAGTAGTAATGTCCACTCCATGTCCATTTTGGTTTCCCAGAACGTAATGTGGATGTTAAAAAGATAAAAATGTAGACCAAATTTCAGTGGAAGTTCTTTGGAAGTCCAGACTATTAGGTTAACCCATTGACAACTCTCATCACAGAAAAACTGTACAATGTATGGCATCCTATGAATAGTACTCGTCCTAATCCCCTCCAAAGGTATTGTGACAGTGAACTGTATATCAAGGACTCACAGATAAAACACTTCGGTCATTTTAAGTACCAAGGCCTGGTATGTTTACCTGTTTACCATGTTTGCCAAACCACAAGGGGGCGCCTATGGATAACAGAATGCACCGTGTCAGCTTATGGTTCGTCAAATTGGATACTCCGAACTGCAATGTGCGGTTTCTGCAGTTACATTACAGTTTGGATAAACGCTTGGACACTAAGTTCCCGCGACACCATGATCTTCTGGAATACGATCCGTGTCCCTTTCATTGAGCTGCATCTGATATGTGACGTGTGCCTGCAAGAGCCTGACATGGTGAAGTTCACATCTAGCTGGGCCTGTGCCATTGTCTCTGCGAGCCGAGGCAGCTGAAATTAGGTCATAAAGACCAAACCATTAGCTCATTTCCCAGTCACGTCCCAAGCAGCCCCTCTATGCGCACAAAGCGGTTTCATTACCAAAAATGCAGCTTTCACTTGAAGTTCCTGATGGGGATCTGCTTACAGTAAGGCTGATGTCAGTGCCGATTTGAAATGTTTTAAGTGTAAAACGAGAGACGTGACAGACGTTTATCCAAGGGCTCCATGTTTGGGTTCGGACCGCAGTGCTAGAGACGTGGGTGTTTACAGAATGCGCACAGGCTTTCTCTGCGTCTCTTAACTACTCCTGGGAAACTGATCTTTGTATGTGTGTGTGAACAATGTTCACCCTCACCATGCTCACCCAAGGATGTTGTCATTGCCCATCTGGTTTTCATTCTGCGTAAGTGTATTTGTGAATTCTTAGTGCGAGCTCCCATACCAGCTGCCTCTGCAGAGATATTTGGGATTCCACATACATGAGTATGCAGTCCCTTCCCCCATTACACACGGCAAACTTTTCATGAATGTATGGGATAGTTCATGGAAATGGTGAGTAGGTCGGTGATGCATCTGTAGCAGGCAGTCCTTCAAATGTATGGAACACCTGTTTACTCAATGGTAACTTATCAGGGACGGTTTTTTGGGGGAGGGGGTGTCTTTGCCTTTGGCAGTGTATAGTCTAAAGTATTGAAATTATTATTGAGTATTGAACCCATCTCTCTGAGTGTTCTGGACTGCCACCACTGAACCTTCTGGATTCAGCAGTCAATGTAAATGGTGACAGTGTTTGTTACGTCTTGCCATCTGCGGCTTTTCTTGTCTTTTTTGGCTGGAATGAGTCTGCTAAGGTTTGCTCAGTGTGTTTTTGTGCTGCTACATTTACAGCATTTAGCAGACGCCCTTATCCAGAGCAATACAGTCTTACAATCCAAGCAGTTGTGGGTTAAGTGTTAAGCCATGCTCAAGGACCCAACAGTGGCAGCTTGGCAGAGGTGGGATTTGAACCCTGGACCTTCTGGTCCACAGTACCTTACCCGCTAGGCTACCACAGTCCCAGTTTAAGCTTGTTTTAAGCTTGTCGTGGACAGCTGACTCCCAAAATTTGTCCTAATCGATCGTCATTTTCTGCACGGTGGTGAAAAATAAGTTAGTTGTCAAGCTGTCCTTAATGGCAACTGATTTCCGACAAAATATGCAGATCGCCATCTTTTGAGCAACGCCCGTCGTTTCAAAGTCAAACGAACTCCATGCCAGTAAGGATGAAAAAATCAAATCTTAACAACAAAAGTTGCGAGGCTGTTGGTGTCTGTGTTTTGTCTCCCGGTGCAGTTTGTTCACTCATTTTTAACTTCAGTCAAAAATCTGTCCCACCTGGCTACATGACACAGTAAATACATGAACTCTTAAGTGGTTTTGACTGCGTTTCGAAAAGTGATTGATGCACTCCATTATGTCAGCCTGCCCATCGTTAAAACAACACTTAAGATATCGTAGATGATACATATGGCACACCCTAACTCAAATTTCTTTAAAATAGCTTCTAAAACGTTGTTTGTAAACTAGCCTCCAAAACTAGTACAAGCAAACCCTTGCGACACCTGCTGACTGAAAAGAGAATCGCAGTCTCAAAAGACATAAAAAACTGCTAACAGTAACGTTCCTATCATTAGTTGAGTGTTCAAGTTTTATAAGATAAGAATTTATAAGATAAGAATTACTATATTATACAGTACAGTACTGTACGAAATGTTTTCATATTGTGTTTTACAATAAGAAACTAGGTGCAAAATATCTAAACTATTATGTGACTATGGTAATGTGCAGTGGACGTCCATGTTGGTCAATGTCCTGTTTCTCAGAATGAAAAGCACATGTTAAACAGCACATACCTGCATAGGGAAAGCTGTGGAGGACAAAGAGTGCCATAAAATTGAACACTGTAATTGGTAAAGCAATTGGAGAATAAGAATGAAAACGTATACAGTGGGGCAAAAAAGTATTTAGTCAGCCACTAGAAAGATGAGAGAGGTCTGTAATTTTCATCATATGTACACTTCAACTATGAGAGACAAAATGAGAAAAAAATCCAGGAAATCACATTGTAGGATTTTTAAAGAATTGAATTGTAAATCATGGTGGAATATAAGTATTTGGTCACCCACAAACAAACAAGATTTCTGGCTGTCACAGACCTGTAACTTCTTCTTTAAGAAGCTCTTCTGTCCTCCACACGTTACCTGTATTAACGACACTTGTTTGACCTCATTATCTGTATAAAAGACACCTGTCCACAGCCTCAAACAGTCAGACTCCAAACTCAACCATGGCCAAGACCAAAGAGCTGTCGAACTACACCAGGACGAAAATTGTAGACCTGCACCAGGCTGGAAGAGTGAATCTACAATAGGCAAGCAAGGTTGGTGTGAATAATCAACTGTGCGAGCAACTGTAACGAAAATGGAAGACATACAAGACCATTGATAATCTCCCTCGATTTGGGGGCCCCCACACCAAGATCTCATCCTGTGGGGCCAAAATGATCATGAGAACGGGTGAGCCAAAAAATCTCCAGAACTACACGGAGGAACCTGATGAAATGCCCTGCAGAGAGCTGGGACCAAGTAACAAAGGCTGCTACCATCAGTAACACACTAACACCGAGAGGGACTCAGATCCTGCAGTGCCAGGCGTGCCCCCCTGCTTAGCCAGTACATGTCCAGGCCTGTCTGAGGTTTGCCAGAGAGAGCATATGGATGATCCAGAAAGAGTATTGGGAAGAATATCATATGGTCAGTTTGAAACCAAATAGAACATTTTGGTAAAAACTCAACTCGTCGTGTTTGGAGGAAGAAGATTGAAGATGGAATGTGGCTGGGTCTTTCAGCATGACAATGATCCCAAACACACCGTTCGGGCAACAAAGAACCAGCTCCGTAAAAAGCATTTCAAGGTCCTGGAGTGGCCCATCCATAGAAAACTTGTGGAGGGAGGTGAAAGTTCGTGTTGCCCCAAAACATCACTGCTCTAGAGGAGATCTGCATGGAGGAATGGGCCAAAATACCAGCAACCTGGTGAAGACTTACAGGAAACGTTTGACCTCTGTCATTGCCAACAAAGGTTATGTTACAAAGTATTGAGTTGAACTTTTGTTATTACCCAAATACTTATTTTCCACCATAATTTACAATTAAATTCTTTAAAAATCCTACAATGTGAGTTCCTGGATTTAGACATAGTTGAAGTGTACCTATGATGAAAATTACAGAACTCTCTCATCTTTCTAAGTAGGAGAAGTTGCACAATCAGTGGCTGACTAAATATTTTTTGCACCACTGTACTAATGATAAACTAAAAAGGGAGATTTTAATCCACGAACAACAGGAGTACTGATAATCCAATAAGTTTTTCCCTTTTAATCTCTACCTTGATCTCTACCCTTCTTTAATCTCTACCTTGATGTACATGCAGTCACCAAGCACAAGAATGTAGAAACCTGTGAGATTAGGATGAAAAATGCTCGACTTATTCCATTAATCTTTGCCTTTTACAAGAGGTATACAATTTGGAAATGCTACAAATCATGCTTGCAGTTTGTTTGAAGAATTTTGCGTTTGCACATGCAGCACTACGGACTAAGAGCGAATGTGTTGGTCTACGGTAAATATCACGCTTCCTTCACACACAGTATCTGTATTGTTGCGTTGTGAGTGTTTGTTACCCCGAGGTGTTATTTCCCCTAAAAGTTCCTCTGTCAGCCCTCTCATCCCTGCCGTCCTCATGTCATCTTAGCCTAGTCAGCATATCTAGACAGCTGAAGAAACCACAGCACACCAAAGCCGGCTGATCAAAAACAGAAGCCGCAAGTTCAACAGAGACAAAAGAGGCTCGTCCTTAGAAAGTACAAAGAGCATTGTAGACAGGAGAAATGTGGATATGACATATGAGAGAGGTTAAAAAAAAAGCGAGGGTGGGGGAAGCCAGAGGAGCATACAGGGGTTGAGGGGGCAGAATAAGACATGCTCCACCTAGGCCAAGAATGATGTCACGGCTTTGTCTCTCTGGACCTTGGTCGAGGTCGAAGGGATGGTGGTGGGTGGCGGGAATCTTGGCAGAAAGGGGGACTGTAATTTGAGTGACCCCATCTAAAATTGAAAGCAGTTGTGAATCCTCTGGAGGGTAAGGCATTTGCGATCCAGACTTTTCGAGCGGTTCCCACGACACCGGCCGACCTCCCTCTTCCCTTCCTGACTGCTTGTCCTTCTTTTCGTTCTGTTCTTTCATCGACAGTCTGCGTGTCTATAAATGGGAAGTCTGGTGGCACTTTGGACAAACAGTCTGCTCTGAAAAAGGCAAGAAATTGGGACAGGGACACGGTATCAAGGCGTATCAAAAAAAAAAAAACTAGAAAATGCCATGAAATGGAAAATAGTTCTTATAATAGAGGGGTTTTAAGTGGCTGGGCCACATTCCCCAAATCTTTCCTCCTCTTCCAGCTGTGACCGTCTTGCTCTCTTCATTAATAGTCAAAACTTTTTCCTTATCTCAAAGGAAATCGCTTGTAAGTGTATATGAGATCTACAGACTGACGTCCATGTGTTGTTTCTTGTAGTGAGACCTGATTACGCATCCGGTTGACTTAGCGCCAATATAGTCAATTATTCCACCAGCGTCTTGGGATCGAGAATTTTTCTGTGAACTTTTGGAAATAACTGTACGTACTCCTATTTCAGTGCTTTGCCTGCTGGTACCAATGATTCCACAGTGTTTTCGATGGGATTTGCTGATTTTGTTGGTCAGTCGGTGCTTACCAAATATGATAACACTCTTTATCGGTGTAACACTCAGAAATCAAGACTCAGGCCAAATTTTCCTTTCTTCTATTGTCCAATTTTGGTAAGCCTGTGTGAATTATAGCCTCAGTTTGCCTCTTTTTAGCTGCCAGTAGCGGCAACCGGATGTGGTTTTCTTCTGCTGTAACCCATCTGCTTCAAGGTTCAACATGTTACATGTTCAACTCGAACCAGTCTGGCCATTCTCCTCTGACCTCTGGCATCAACAAGGCATTTTCACCCAGAGCTCTGCCCTCACCGTTTAAACCCTAGAGATCCCAGTAGATCAGCAGTCTCTGGAGTACTTGCACCAGCAATGCCACGTTCAAAGTCACTTATATCACCTTTAGTGCCCATTCTGATGCAGCAGCTCGTCTTGATCTTGTCTAATCATGTCGGTGACTGATTAGATATTGGCATTAGCAAGCAGTTGAACAGGTGTACCTAATAAAATGTAGTGTAGTTTGGAGTGTGCTTTGTAGCCAAGGCCAGGATTTGATCCGGGTGAAATGTGGGTGGTAAACTTTGACAGCCAAGTGTGTGTGTGGCGGCTCACGAACAATCAGATGTGATTACAGGACGATTCAAGCACATCTTCATTGACAGGAGTGGTCACAACTTGATATCAGACAAGAGCTTTTTAAGGTCGTCACCTGTTTCTCTCTTTCTCTCTCTCATTTGTCTCACAAGTCATCCAAAAAATAACGCCCCATTTGTATTTTTTCAAGATGGAATCAGAAGGAAAGAATGCTTTGGTCCTGGTTCAAACATGCAAATAGCGTTTGGGACTGGCAGAGCAAAACGGCGTACCTCGACTGAGTTAATGAAGCCGTGTTCTCTCCTTTCTCTCTCCTTCGGTGGACTATGAATCGTTACTTAACAGCGCACAGAGATCAGATAAGCACTATTAAGACCTGCTCTGCGTTCAGCGTATCGTGACATGCGATTCGTGAGACCATGAGGCGAAGGTTGCTCTGTAATTTACACGCACTGATTACAAGTTTTACTGTGCGAGTCACCCTCGAGCTCTCCCTGCGCTCACCTGTGACAACAACGCTTATGATCTGTCAATGCTGTCCTACTGCTATGGTGTGAAGCGATGACGCACACAGAGGTTCAATGGCCGTGACACACACACCACTATCTAGGACAGTCATTTGTTTTCTGTTGTGCTAGGAAGACTTAATTGAGACTGAAAATACCACGTTGTTTCTAACAGTCCCAGATGGAAAGCTTTAGATTTTGGAGTAGGTTTTTTCGGCCCTTGTTACCATTTATCTCGGAGAACGTCGGTACAATTTGCTGATGCAAAACTCTATAACTTTTAACCCTCATTCTAGGTGGTTTGATATTACAAAGGGCTATGGCATACAGTATCTATAACTTAAAATCTATTCAACTGTAGTTGAACCACTAAAGTCTTCATGCAGGTGACAAACGTACAGGTATGTGCCATTTAACATCCATCCAGTCAGCGTCCATTCACTCTTGCATCATCAGGCTCACTTTACTGGGGCGGGAAAACAGGACAGGACACACCACCAAGATTCACAACAGGCACCACATTTCCCATAATGCAAGAGCATCTTTCCAAAAGCTTGAACGCTGTCAGTCAGAACCAGTTTCTTTACATTTACAGCATTTAGCAGATGCCCTTATCCAGAGCGACTTACAATTGGTACAGTCTTACAATCCAAGCAATTGTGGGTTAAGGGCCTTCCTCAAGGACCCAACACTGGCAGCTTGGCAGAGGTGGGATTTGAACCCTGAACCTTTTGGTCCATAGTCCAGTACCTTACCCGGTAGGCTACCACTGTCCAGGTTTCTTTAGTTTTTTCATGTGGAGTAATGGACATCCGCACATATTTAAATTAAAGTTAGTCATGCTCCAGATGAGGTAATGATTGCTCTTAGCGATACGTTTTATTAATGCAAGTACCAAAAATTCTCATCCATGGCAGAGTAACGCCCCCTTTAGTGTTAAAACCCTTAATCTATTTCCTCTTTAGCAGGCTTATGTTTCATGCACAGCTATGCCCCTACGACTGATTGGCAACCAGATGGGTAAATTCTGTGTGCACCCCGGCACAACAAGTAGCCTAGAACCGCTCCTGGTCCAAGGATAGGAAATAAAAATCTGTTTCATATATATCAATTTCACGCCTGAATGACAGAAAACTAAAAACCCTTGTGACACCTGCTGACAGGAAAGAGAATTGCAGTCTTGAAAAACAAATAACCTGGTAACAGTAAGGTTCCTTCTGTTTCTGTAAGTGTTTCACGTTTTATAAACCATCCAAAGATAAGAATAACTTTGAACAGTTCTACAGGACAGTACTGTACTAAATGTTCATTTAATGTTTTAATTAATAGTATTGTTTAATATAAAACACTACTATCTTTTATATGTTTTGGTACTATTTATACTTTATACAGAACGTCCAGCCGATCAACGTCCGTTGTTCTTACGAACCGTCCAAATGACAAAGACCAAAGCAAAATGCTCAAATGAAGGATGAATGAGAGGAATCTTAACACTTAATAGATAAATATATTAATAATAACTGTCTCATAAGCGACAGTTGCATAACCTAGTTGAGCAGAGACGTCCCAGTCTTCTGTCCTCTTGAGTGCGCCAAGTCGCGTTGGACAGCTAAATACTGCTTGACAATTGCACCGAGCCTGGCCACGTCAAAGGCGACGTCTCTCGCTCTGCCAGCACAGAGGACAGCGCTGCGCTGACGGCCCGCGCCAGGGACGCCTCTGGAATGACTGCCTGTGCTGTGGACACGGCTCTGCTGGCAGCATGAAACAAAGTCCCCTCTTTGCCAAACATTAATGACCTGCTGGAATGTGAGGTCCTTGAAACATCCAGCTGCTTTTCTAAACTTGCCCTCAAACTCCAGTTGCCTTTTCTGATTCTCCAGCTTGGCATCGCACACGTTCCAAGTACCGGGACCTTCCAGTTGGTTTTGTCAAACAGTTACAGGTTGCCAGACATTCCAAAGCCACCACCTGTTACTCCTTCAGATCTTAAGCTTGCCAAGGTCTTCGCAGCATGCCAATAATGGACCGTTCAGTCTTCTGATCTGTGCCAGCCTCTAGTTTCTCAGTTCTTTAGGAAGGGGCTGGTTCTGTAGCGTACAGTGTAATAGTTATTATTCTTCTGTTTTGGTTTCTTGTCCCGGCTCCTTGCATGCACTTCGTATCGTATCTTGTCATGATTAGTTCATGTTTTTATACCACATATGTACTAGGTAATTCCAAAGCCCTGCTTATTTTCTAGTCACTTCCATGTCAGTTTAATCTCCCACCTCAGCCTTGTTTATCATTCTGAGCTCGGGTTTGAACAACAGTATGTTTACTCTAGTGCCCCAGTAAACCTTTCGCCAGTCGGACACACAGGCTTCCAGCTCCATTATCCCACCTGTGTGCGTTATCCCGGCTCACTGAACAGATGGAAACCGCTCTGAGCGAAAATCTGTCATTACCCAGATTTGTGAGCTTTGCAGGAGACGAAAGCCAGGACATGCATAAGACTCAGGATTTACTGACATGGGAAAGACCAACAGACATGTAAAGTACTGTGCAAAAGTATTAGGCCACCATTAGATTAGATGTTGGTATATGATCTTTATATAATTATTTATCTGTTAGAACACATCCAGAAAATATAATACATTTGTAGGCAGTTAAAAACTGAAAAAACATCTATAGGTTCCAGTGCCAAGTATTTAAGATGATTGAGCAGTAGCAGCATCTGGCAGCTTCATCAGGATGCCAAGTTGGCCCTTACGGTCTGAAGCAGCTTGATCAGGAATGGTGTTTTTGGAAGGGTAGCAGCCAAGAACCCACTTTTCAGAAGGGGAGCAGGGTGAGAATGCTAAGATATGCTAAAGCTCACAAAGACTGGAATGAAGATCAGTGGAGAATAGGATTACAGAGTGACGAATCCAAGTTTGACATTTTTGGGAACAACCGTCGACAGTGTTGTATACGGTCATTATAGCTTTGCTAAAACAACAAATCTAATGGTGGCCTAAGACTTTTGCACAGTTCTGTATCAATAAATGAGTTTTACCATTTCGTTTATGATACCAGTTTACGACTAAAATCGAACCTGTTTCAGAAAAGCGTCAGTGTTTTGGCTCTTTAAGAAGATATCATCTCAAAGCTTCTCAAGTTACTTCGGTTTGAGCAGCGCTGCTCGAGAGAAGCAGAGAACAGTGGGAAGACATGATACTTTCTCACTTAGTCATATAATGCCTTCCAGGAAGTGGGGTGATGAAAAGTCAGGGAATTTTTTTACAGTCACAGACTACTACTGTGTTTGATTAGTGGCTACGAGACTTTATCCATACACTGTAGGTCTGAAAGTGTGTGCTTGTGTGTGAGAGAGTTGGAGCTTAGTAGAAATATGTTATCCATTATGCTGTGCTTGACCTTTTTTTCAATATAGATTTGGAGCCAGGAAAGGAGAAAGAAAACCGGTTCGATCTGAAGGTTATAGAAAACACGTTCGTGTTCGTATCGGATTAGTAGCAGCACAACAGTCAGTAAGAGAAACCAAACAAACTACGCAAAAGCGTCATCCACTCTTTCAACTCCAGTTACGGAGTACAGTCTCTCCTTTTTTTCCATCATCACTCCGATGGTGTGACTTCATACTGTAAGCATCCCTGCTGCAGCATTTTTTTAGGCTTAATCAAATAACTTGTGTCTTACAAATGTTTGGTCTTTGCCCATCATGGCAACTATTCTCCTGGCTCGAGAGCTTGCGTGTGTCTTTAACGTTTATAAGTTAACACTTATCAGTGAACACACAGACGTTTATGGCTGCTCTTTCATGCTGTAAACCTTTGTGACTATAACAGCGCTAATTATCAGTGAAACTCCACATGTTATTTGGAGACGCTCCCCTTCAGCATGCCTCGCCGCCGCTTTGCGTTAAGACCCCGGCATGCATCTGCCCGTCCTTTTCTTCTCCATAAATACTCAAATATTCCAAGCGTTTACAAGCAGAGAAAGCAAGTGCACTCAAACAGAGTGGCTGCCACAAGCTGTGGGCTATCCCAGGAACAGGTGGAGGGCCTGACTCTGGATTTCTCTGGGCAAAGTCCATTGGGATCAATGGCAAAGTCAGAGACAGCAAATGCTCCCATAGCCATAGTGTCTGCAGCCCAGGGATGGACAGAGACAGGATGCAGGCCTTCTGTTTACTTCCCTAAAGGCTCCAGTTGTTTCCTGCTCGACATTTGGTCACTGAACGCAAAAGCTCAGGGTTCAATGAATTACCGTATGCTTACCCGTCACATACATTCATTCTTGACTCGGACCTCTTCCTGATCTTTAACTTTGGAAAAACTGTGGCAGGATAACAATCAACTTTTTATTTCCACATGAAGCTTCGTAAATGTCAGGAACACTAGAGGCTTTTTTAAAAAAGTAGCGCTGATCAGGTCATTGTAAACCACTACTCTATTGTAAATGTATTAAAATACTAAAATGTAGACCTTTTCTTATTAAAATACCAAGATTTTTACAGGTATGTGCCATTTAATGTCCGTATTTGACCGGACATTACCACAGTTTAGATACATTGCACATGTAATTTTTTATTTCAAACAGTGATATTAATTAAAACACAACATGAAAGCATTTAGTACAGTAGTATTTTCAATGGGTTTGAGGTCTGGAGACTGGCTAGGCCACCAGGACCTTGAAATGGCACTCCTTTGTTGCCCGAGCGGTGTGTTTGGGATCATTGTCATGCTGGAAGACCCAGCCACGTTAAATCTTCAAAGCTCTCACTGATGGAAGGAGGTTCTGGCTTAAATCTCACGAACAGGACATGTACTGGCTTAAGCAGGGGGGCACGCCTGGCACTGCAGGATCTGAGTCCCTCTCGGCATAGCGTGTTACTGATGGTAGCCTTTGTTACTTTGGTCCCAGCTCTCTGCAGGTCATTCATCAGGTCCCTCTGTGTAGTTCTGGGATTTTTGCTCACCGTTCTCATGATCATTTTGACCCCACAGGATGAGATCTTGCATGGAGCCCCAGATCGAGGGAGATTATCAATGGTCTTCTGTGGCTTCCATTTTCTTACAATTGCTCCCACAGTTGATTGTTTCACACCAACCTGCTTGCCTATTTGTAGATTCACGCTTCCCAGCCTGGTGCAGGTCTACAATTTTCTTTCTGGTGTCCTTCGACAGCTCTTCGGCACATGGTTGAAGTTTGGGTCTGACTGTTTGAGGTCTGTGGACAGGTGTCTTTTATACAGATAACGAGGTCAAACAGGTGCCATTACACAGGTAACGACGTGGAGGACAGAAGGAGTTACAGGTCTGTGAGAGCCAGAAATCTTGCTTGTCTGTAGGGTGACCAATACCTTATTTTCCTTCCACCATGACTCTACAATTAAATTCTTTAAAATTCCTACGATGTGATTTCCTCCTGCATTTTTTTTTCATTTTGTCTCTCATAGTTGAAGTGTTAGCTAAATGATGAAAATTTACAGACCTCTCTCGTCTTTCTAAGTAGGAGAAACTTGCACAATTAGTGGCTGACTAAATACTTTTTTCTCCACGTACAACTTATCCTGGGACTTGTGGTGGCCTAGCGGTTAAGGTACTGGACTATTGGACCAGAAGGTCCAATGTTCAACACCCACCTCTGCCAAGCTGCCACTGTTGGGTCCTTTGAGCAAAGCCCATAAGCCCACATTGCCCCTTGGATTGTAAGAGTGTATCAATTGAAAGTCCCTCTGGTTAAGGGTGTCTGCCTAAATGCCCATAAACTGTTAAAATATATTCAATATATCTGCAGGACAGTTGTTGGATATTTCGGTTTATGATCATTTGTAAAAGAAAAAGAATGAATTGCCATTGCTTCTTGCGTAATCTAACATGCACATTCGTACTGGTTGTAGTTAAAAACAGGATCTGGCTACAGTGGTTTCCTCGTAGGAAACTAAAACTTTCTCAGCACTTTAGACAGCATTGGGCAATCCAAAATCCAAATAATTATTTCGTTTCACAAGAGAGAGAACACAACAGCTGAAAACATTTTTCGTCGTCCACCGGCCAGATTACGGCGATCGTAATAACAATAGGGGTAATTTATTAAGCTGTTAAATCCGCGATCATCATTTATTAAAGGCAATTATTAGTAATCAAGAACACAATAGTTGGTGGAAAATGATTAGAGAAAGAGCGCTGTCCATACTTAAGCGGTCTTTTCTGGCGGCGTACTTGCAGCGTTGAGTAATGTGTGCTTGTACAGCTGTTTTTTGCATCAATCAACCAAATTTAATAAAGTCCAATTATGCGGGGTCAGGGGGTGACAGTGTGGTTATCAAGCTTCGAAAGATTTACATCACATCGAGGTCTTGTCAGGTCCTCTGCAGTGGCACGGACCCCCCTCGTAGCCCCACATGTGGATCCTCGCCCAGAACTCTTCCAGTCTTGTTGCATTGCCTCATACTTAAAACGAATGAAGCTTTTTCCCCCTCATCTTGAGACTGATTCCCATTCTTAACAGCAATAATGACTTCAGTCAAACTTTCAGCACGCTAAGCCCTAACAGAAGGCTGTGAGATGGGGAGACCTGGTGGGTAGTTTAGAGGCAGGCGTGAGGTGGCTGGTGCCAGTCGCAGCTGTGTGAAGCCGTTTCAAGCTGTTTTAACAGCTCTAGGTTGGAGCCAATGACCAGAGTTCTGTAATTAGAGGAGCCCGAGCCCGAGCCTTCACTTCGTGCCTGCTGAAATGCGGGAAGCTGGAAGGAAGCGAGGCCAACCTCGTCTTTGTATATCTAGGTCAGTGCGTCTGCTCGGGCTGAAGCTGTAGCTTAATCTATGGGCTCTGCTTTGCTTTGCTCTTAGCTGTGGCGTGTTTACTCTCCCCTCAATGCTGGCAGTAGTAATTTCGCAAAACTGCAGCCTGGGCCTGCTGGACAGCTACAGTTCACTTAAACCATTGTCTGTTTGTTTTTTATACCTGCATGATAACTGGTTATGCTCGCACAGCCGTCCAAGAATGCAGATGGATGGAAAAAGTATTTAGGACATTCTCCAACTCTCCCTGCTGGAGGCCTCTGAGAGTTATCCACCAGTCCAGCGTGGGGGAAATACAATATATAACTCCTGTTTGACCTTCATCTTCTGACGTCTGCTGAAATGCAGAACGCAGCCTACCCTTTAAAACTGATTTCTTTTTGTAAAGCCTCTCCAGCTGACCAAAGCCCAAAGGTTCAAGGGGTTTAGAGGTTGATAGAAGGTTCCTCTGCTTTAACAATGGAACAAAACCTTGAATGACCCTAAGCTGCTTTTATTTAAATTGACTAGGACTGTTAAAGTTAAGTTTTAATAAAGATTTTCGTGTTTTCTTTACTTGCGTCAGTAATCACTGTTCCATACAACAGAATTATAAATTATTTGGGACACTTCCTTACACGGCTTGCTCATTATGTTGTGACAGTTGATTCCATCACAAAGCACACACAGTTCAACTTAATCGCTTGGAACCCTTTGACAACATGCCTAAGGCCTAAGCATTGCCGGAATTCAGGGACCCGGGTCCCCTCAGTGCTGATCTAGCACATCAGAACCAGTTGCGCCACCTGATCGCAAAGTACTGAAAGCATTCCTGTTGAACTTTGACACTTGTCCACTCTGAAGGCTATTGTCATGCTTTTTACAAGAAAACTTTTTACACAGTTTTTTTAACGTTCATGTGCAACCAAGGCAAAAATTTGAGAAATCCCCAGTTATGCGTTATCAAAATTGGTGCGACTGGAAACATTTTCAATCGTTTCACATCCCGTGCGTCGCGGGAGGCGCAGACAAAGACATAATGAACCAAAAGAATGAAGCAACATTGATCGGAAAAAAACTGTTATATAAAAGTGCACTCCATCCAAGAAACTTAATGGAGTGCCTAATTTATTTAATCACAGCCATCTATTTGGAAGTGGCATTGGAAATAAGGCACCTTCACTTTTTTTTGTGTGTAAAAACCATTGACTTAAAGCTGGACGTGAGCGTTCTCTGTATCCACCAACCCGAGATTCAGTGTGTGCTTGGAATGTTTTTTTAAGTCTTGGTCCTCCCAAAGGTTTCCTCTTTATAACGTTTCAGGGAAGTTTGTCCTTGCCACTGTCCACCCTAGGCTTGCTCATTTTGGGCTTTGGCCTTATAATTTAGAAGATAAGCTAAAAATTATAGCTGCTTTTGAGACAATGCTCCACTGTTAAAAGCGCTAACAGAAATACAGCTGACTTGATTTGACTTGACAAAAGTCCCTATAGACGATGCTCTAAGAACTGCAAATGTACACAATTCCTGCAGTGTGAACACACGAGAAAAGATCAACAACAGCTCTGAAAAACTATTAAAAAGGTCTACAAAATCAACTGTCATTGGACGTGTCCGTTCTGAGGCTTGTATGTTGCTGCCCGACCATGGAAATCCAATCCACGAAGCAACTGTAGTAGCGAGAACTACAATGAGGGCAGACACTTTTATGAGCTACAAACCCCTCATCCCTTAGTGACCTTGTGTACTCTATCGCTCGGTGGACTGAACTCTGTTGCTCCTAAACATTTCTATTTCCTGTTAAGAGCACTTTAGGACCTCATTAGGGACAAAGTTGATGTACTATGACAGTGCCACATGAACAGTCATTGATCTCTTCAGTGTGTCCCTGTCTATCACAGCCTGCATGTTGATTTCTAAAAGGCTGTTAAACAATAAGTATAGGCTTAAATGTAGAAATCAGTATTTCGAAGTGGTGTTCACATTAATTTTGGTCAGTAGTACAGTTGTGATTCAAATTTATTCAACCCCCCAATGCTGTGAAGGGTTTTATGGATTCAGTGCCACATTTGTAATTGTGTCATAATGAAATTCTACAAGGACTTGTTAAAGAAATAAAATGCAACAAAATAGCACAATTGTTTGTCATAAAGTATTTAAATGGCTTTTTTGTGATTTCCTTTTCCATTGACACAATTATTTAAACCCATTTACGACTACCACTCTTAAGAACAAGGGTTCATCCAGTGTTTTCAACAGGTATTGAAAACACCTGTGGATGTCAACGAGCAGCAACAAGCATCATAAGCACCCAATTAGGCAGATTTAAAGGACTGTGTACTCAGCTCCTTCTAGAAATCTACTGGTGTGTTTTACAAAGCATGGTGAAGCAAGGGGATGGTCCAGAAGACAAGAAGGAAGAGGTTATTGTCTTCACAGAAGGCAATGGATATAAAAAGATTGCGAAAGGTGTTAAATATTTCCAAAGAGACATATCGGAAGTAATCATTCGCAAGTTCAAGTAAAGGGGGGGGGGCACGTGGAAACGCTACCTGGTCGTGGCAGAAAGAAGATCCTGACGAGACTGCTGTTGCACTACCTGAAGCGTTAATATGGAGAAAAATCCCGGGACTGCTAAGGAAACTGAAAAAAGACCTGTCAGATGTGAGCACCCCCAAAGTTTAGCTCAGACCAATAAGGGCGCGCACGATAACGAAGACCTCCATGCAGAACTCCCAGGCGCCACCCTTGCTGACTCCAAAGAACAAGAAAAGTCGACGGCAGTATGCAAAAGGTCATGTGACAAGCCACAAAAGTTTTGGGACAGTGTAGTGGTTAGATGAAACTACATTAGGGCCAATGGAGCAGGCTATGTTGGAGGAGGAAGAACCAGGCTTAGAACAAAGAACACCTTGCCTTACTGTGAAGCCATGGCGGGGGGTCAATTATGCTTTGGGTGTTTTGTGCTTCCTAATGGTACAGGAAAAGCTTCAAATGTGTGCAGGGGTACCATGAATTCATTCAGTTACCAGGAAATCTGGAGGAAAATGTTGATGGAGTCAGCACAAACCGCGGCTTGGGAGACGTTGGACCTCCAAACAGGACAATGATCCGAAGTGCCACACATCCAAGTTCCACTAGAGAGGTTGACGACGAAAGGGCGGAACCATTCTTAGAGGCCATCGCAATCACCAGGACTTAAATCCAATTTGAGAAACTTGGTGGGAACTCAAGAAGGCGTTGCAGCGCGCAAGCCTAAGAATGTGATTATGACTGAAATGGAGCTTTGGCCCATGAAGAATGGCTAAGATACCCATAGGTCGCTGCCAAGACACTTGTTGTCAAGCTATGCTTCACGCTTGAAAGATGTCAAATGGAAAAGGATGTGTACTAAGTACTAAAAAAATAAGGTCACTAGGGGTGGAATAAAACTGGATAATGATGTGAGCAAAGAAAAGGACATTTGTGGTTAGTCCTCATAAATATACGTTATATTGTCTAATTATGAGGCCTCTGTGATATAATGTAAAGTAAGATGGACTGAATGATCCAAAATCAATGGTCAAACTGGCCAAACAATTATTTCAGTGGGGGTTGAATAAATGATCACAACTGTCATTTGAGTATGAACCGAACACTCATTACAGGGCTGAATGGTTCGAAGGGCCAGAGCGCTCTTGCTATAATCCGACACAAGGCTCCGTGATGGATTTTTCTTGGCAACAGCCCTGAATTTCAAGTTTCAGCAGTCAACAAGATGACAGGAACAGCCCTTTTCCTCACCTGTTACCGTCACTCTAATGGTACTGAACATCTGCTGGTGAAGAGACAGGATGATTCAACCCTCGATGGGCTCAGAAAATAAGTAGGCCGAATAACAAACTCAGTGTTGAAAACAGTCAAGTAAGGTCGCTTTATGGCCGTCTACCGTTATCTGGGAAAACAAAGGCCAGACACTTCTGATTGCATGCAAAATGCCTAACCTCATACACCAGGTACATAATGTAAATGATTAACAACTGAAAAAACAGAAGGACGTCAGTGGTTTAATACCACTGTTCTACCCTAATTTGTAAACGATAATGTGCCGAGTTGAAACAACAACAAGGAAACAAACATTAATAATTCGAGGTGCCGAAACATGTAAGAACCAGTAATATAAAATAATGGTGCACACCCTCCTCATCACTTGCATGCACGTGACCCTGGGACCAGGCAAAGTTAAAACAAACGTGAGAGATTATTTACATACTGTCTTTATCAAGAAGGGCTAAAAAAGTGTCTGTCATACTCCTGGCTTTTATAATAAATTCCTACCGTCTATGGACTACCAAAAATGGAGATGACGCAAGCAAAGAGTGTAATTTACCACATTCCAGCGGCACGGTGCACCACATATGTGTTACGGTGTCATTTTTAGGTCCTGACCTGTTCTACTGTATCTCTTGCTATGCCAACTCACAGGTCCTTGAAACTCGGTTTAGAGGTAGGATACGCCTTGGTAGTACAGATATAAACTCACTTGTGTTAAAATTACCTGGGCATTTTGTTTCCTTGCTATCCACCTCAGTCAAGTGAAAAGCATGTCAACACGTGATTCACGCCTGCCCTGACTCGCTTTCTCAAGTCTTTCTCACAGGTAAGACAGTGCCAGCCCAATTAATTCTAAACTATTTTAGTTGTTACAATAAACAACCACCTGGACAGTCATGAAGGTACACTTTGATAGTATGGCAATGGGACTCAAAAGCCATACTTAATTCACCCAGAGGCACTGTCCTCACTGGATATTTTTTCTTTCTCAGACCATCTCGGTTAACACAAGTGAAAATCCCGAACCCCCCTCCGATCAGCAGTTTCTGAAATGCTCAGACCAACATGGTGGATTGAACGTAACTTAAATAACCTTTCTTCCCTGTTCTGATTGCGCGGTGTGGAACTTTCAGCAGCTCATTCCGATCATATCTTCATACCTAATGCGTGTGATTGGCTGATTAGATCGCGTTAACGAGCACGGGGGTACCTAATTTAAAGTTGCCCTGAGTGTAGATTTACTGGCTTGCATATTAATTGAGACGAAAAACACTTTACCGTCTTGCGAAGTTTATGTAAAATGAAAAGTTAATCACATCGTTATGGGGAAACAAAACTTTTAAAGACGACACTTGGGCACGGAAAAAAAACAGCGTCTGCTTAATGGTCAGCAGGCTATGGAAGAAAGCAGATTACCGTTAGCAGGTAAGGAAGCGTCTCTCATTCAGACCAAAAAATGTCGTGTTTTTGGATGTGGGTTAGTCAGTAAGACACATGAGTTATGTGGTTTGTACTGGTTTAACTGTGAACTGTATGGTACTGTGGTAAAGCTAGTCCAAAACACAACAGCTAGACTCTGTTTATAGCACACTTACTGTTAGCTAGCTCAACCTTCACTACTGACCCAAGCGGAGTGAACAACCACGTTGTGAGGTTTTGTCAAAAAAAGGGGCACTCAAGTCCGCGTTCCATTTCTTCCAGCCTGTGCCGTCTGAGCTGCAACGCAGTAACCGTTGGCATGAGGTGTGATCTTCAGTCAGCAGTGGGCGTTCAGAGTTGGAGTAAACGCTACTCCCCTACAGCAGGCTCGGACGAAGACTGCGAGCGGAACTGAACTCAGAGGAGGCGATCTATCCTTATCCGTGTATGTGGAAGGAAAACGCGACATTCTTCTACATTCAGCTCTCGGCGATGGTAACCGCAAGGATTCTCAATAATGCGTTGCTGGCGGGGACGGTCCCTTTGCGCAGAAGGAGCCAAGGACTAAGGACCTTTGATGACTCGGATTGCACACCTGTAGAGGTAAGTGGTCGTACTTGTGGTGGCTGGACGCGGGGCCTGTGAAAGCTTTCAAGAGCAGCTCTTCTGTCATGCACGATAGGTACGGTGTATCAGAACTTTCTACACAGTGGTGATGAGGGTAATGTGACACCCATTTCTGTTTATCATACAGTTTAGAAATATCGGATACACTGAATTTAAACCAGCTCTTAACCTGTTTTATGGTCAACGTAACGTTTTGGCACATGCACCCAACATCCAGGGGCATCACATGCGCGAGCGACCATAACCCACTGCGTTGGGGTCAGACCAGTTAAAGAGAATACTTTATAGGGATGCGTTTATCATGAAAGTGCTTTCTCCAACTAATCTAAAAATATTGGGAGTCCAAAAATTAAATCAGTCGTGACTGAGAAGACGCTTTACGACTCCCGCAGGTTATGCGCGCAATTAAACCTCGCCTTCTCGGTATGCGGCTGGCTGCGCTCGGAGCTTATAACTCATTATCATTATAATAAGCCGGTCGGTCTACAGTACGTATCATTACCATCAGGGAACAGTTCATTCATTTGACAGAATCTCTGACTATTTTACCGACTATAAATCAACCATAAACCCGTCAAAGTCCATGTTGTGTGGAGTATTATGGACCGGTGTGTTATGCACCCTAAACTGCACTATTCAGTGCACAGGCATGCAGCATACGAAGCACATTCCCCACTGTATTCCTGTCCGTCTGATTTATTCTCCCAGTCGTTGCTCACCCTACCCTTCTGAACATTTCTCTCAGGACTCTAGATGTGCTCCTAGAGAAGTGGACTCCTAGCCCCAGCCGTGCTCCCCGGCCCCCTCTTGCTTAACGTTATTTTCTTTAGCAATTGGAATGCCAACAATTTAGCAGTGGACAAATAAAACAAGGTCTGCTCTGCATTTACTGGAAAATGGGACACGCTTGCTTTAACTGTCATGCACGCTTGCTATGGTTTTGCCCCATTGTGTGTCAGGGCGTAACAGGCTATAAAATGCTGCGGCTTTGCGAGTGTTTAGGTTCAGGTGCATGATCCACGTCCAGATAAAATGTTAGGCAGAGGAACCCCCGGTCTGAGCTCGGAAATCAGGACAGATGGAAGCCTGCGAACAGAGGGTACTGGAACTCAACCATAAGAGTGGGACGCCAACACAACCGGACTCCAGAGACAACCTAATGGGGAACTCCTGCTGGGAAGTACAGGCCAGCTTTTCCCTTAAGTGAGGGATCTCCTCGCACCACAGAAGCGCAATCAGAAGTGGAATACGAACCAGGTTGCTCAGTTGGTAGAGCACTGATTCCCAAAGCTGAGTCTCCCCAGTTAGTGTCATGCTGTGGGACTGTGGTAGCCTAGCGGGTAAGGTACTGGACTATGGACCAGAAGGTCCAGGATTCAAATCCCACCTCTGCCAAGATGCCACTGTTGGGTCCTTGAGCAAGGCCCTTAACCCACAATTGCTTGGATTGTAAAACTGTATCAATTGTAAGTCACTCTGGATAAGGGTGTCTGCTAAATGCTGTAAATGTAAATGTAATGCTGGTCTTGGGTTGAGTATAGTACCCTCTGTTTGTCTATATCGGTGTTTCGCCTCGGTAGAGGCTTCCAACTCTGCAAGTTCCTGAGCTTCCTCAGTGTCTAGGAGGGTTGTTCTTTGGTAGTTCATACAGATCATGGGTCTTTCTGCATGACCTGATCATCTAACAGATTCTCTGATTCAGAGCGACTTACAAAAAAGGAAAATAAGGGTCATTGTTTAGTGCCAGTGGTGACAGAGACATGACTTTGGTTTGGTTTTTCGTAAGAAAAAATTTGTTCTGCCCATTCCTAGATATGTTAGGTAAGTTCCATTTTCAGTCATTTACAACTGAAAAATACCATCCGAACAAACAGCTTATCAGCAGTGGCTCTTTGGAAGTCCTGACAACACCCAAGCAATGTCAAATCAAAGCACTAGATTAAGTGGTAGCACATTCTTTAAACAGCAGTAATACCATCAGTCAAGATGAGTGAAAAAGCTTAGGAGAAGTTGTTGTAGCTTCTTGTTAATTCTCCTGGTTCTCAATGGAGACCATAATGACAATTATCTTAAGGTTCAGAGAGTCTTTGAAGGAAAGGTGGCCCTACAACATAAACACATCCTTAGCTGTACTTAACACTTGGGAATGGCTTCTATTTCACAACTGTCCTTCAATTTACACTTTAAGTGTTGCCTAAAGTTCTGTTTTATCTGCGAATATCTGTGAACCCTCAAAAGCTTCAGGCGGTTATGCTGCTGGTTAGATGAAAGCAAAGCTTTTAGTCTGGCACACTTTTCAATTGGTCTATAACGTTGAAGTGGTGTCTAATTGTAGATTTGGAGACACGGTGACCCCAAAATGCAAATCCTCAGCCGTACTCCTTGGACAAATATTTGGCTTTCTAAAGTCCTGACTCACTGTTTGTGCAGGCATTGTATGCTTTTATCCTCTTCCAGGCAGGTTCAGGCTCAGGTTGTTTTAGACTTCTCAATTATTGCACTAACAGTGGGTATATGGGCATTTTCAGTCATGTAGCAAAAGTCTAATATGTAAAAGTATTGGAACACTTCCACATCACCCCTACAGGAGCTTTTCTGACATCTCATTCGGTCGAGGTTGAGGCTCTGCGACCCAGTCAAACTTAACCAACCGTGTCTTTATGGAGCTTGCTATGTGCACTGGAACAGAAAAGGGCCTTCCCCAAACTGTTCCTACAAAGCTGGAAGTGTACAATTGTTCCAAAATGTTCTGGCATGCTGAAGCCTTGAGATTTCTCTTCAGTGGAACGAAGGGGCTGAGGCCAATCCCTGAAAAACAACCTCATAACAATATCCCTCCGCCACTAAACTACAGGCAGGCAGGTAACGTTCTCCTGGCATTCACCAAACCCAGACTCGTCTATCAAACTGAAAGGGAGAGAAACGTGATTTGTCACTCCACACAACGCGTTTCCACTGCTCCAGAGTCCAGTATTGGTGTGCTTTAGACCACTCCACCCTGTGCTTGGTGATGTAAGGCTTATATGCAGCTGCTTGACCATGCAGACACATGCCATGAAACTCGTGATGCCCAGTTTTAGTGCTAATGTTAATGCCAGAGGAGGGTTGGAACTCTGGAGTTAGTGGGTCAGCAGAGCGCTGGTGACTTTTCTGCACTTTTATGAACTTTATGTGGTCTGACACAGTTGATGGTGGAATTTATCGGAGGGAAGAAATGTCACCCGCTGACTCGTTGTAACAGTGGCATCCTACTACAGCACCACGCTTGAGTTCAGTCAGCTCTTTTGAACGACCCGGTCGTTCACTAATGTTTATAAAGGCAGACTGCATGACTAGATGCTCGAATTTATGCACCTGTGGCAGCGGGACCGAGTGAAACACCTGAACTCGGTGTCTAAGAGGAGGTTTGTCCCACTGCAAACAGCTGGTGCTTGTGTCATGTATTAGCAGTGCACACCATGGATCAATGCGTAGTGCAAGCCTGCCAAGTTCTGTCTATCGGAAATTCACCCAACTCCTGGTTGTGTTCTGAATAAACCTGCTGTGGAACTGTTGGATGCATACATGTAGACCTTGGCAAAACATGACAAGGCCCCGAATCTGGCCTGGTGTCCATGTTAATATCTCTCTCCCGGCAAAACACTCCACCTGATCTCTACAGACGTGGAATTATTCCCCCAAAAAGAGATTCTTCTCTCTTCCCAGCTACTTGTTTATATTAAGGATCGGTCTCGCTCACTGACCCGAGACGCATGACGTTAGATGAACCTGCCTCTGGATGTTACGCGCTAAGCTTTGTTTGCTTTTCCAGCAGACGCCGCTCAGTTGAAAAACGTTTGCGTGTGGTGCTGCTCCTTTCCCCCCACTTTTCAGGAGAGTAACCCCTGATCCTCATGAGCGTGCAGTGGGAATAACTTGCTGAAGCCTGGCTATGATGATGAGGAATGATGATGAGCTTCCCAGTTCCTTGCACGGTCCCTTGGCGTGAACGCAGACACAGATACAGGTCTAGCGTGTCCTGTTCGTGTCAGGAGGTTAGTTTGGATCCATGAAATCGGTGCAGGTTCTGTGCATACTTCTAGCAGGTACGTTTTTGGATTGCATCCCAGTATGGTAGCAGAGGGTACGACAGGAATGGTCCAGCGGTTCACCTCGTTACCCAAGAACAGCAAGCAGTCTGTGTCTACAATTACCTCGAAATAACAATTAGTCACTATTTATTTGCTTAACGCTCCATGGGGAGGATTCTTCCACTTCCTACGAACGCAGCCAACTTGCCTAATTTTGCATTGACCCAGAAGGACATGCGATTCCACCGTGTAGACCTAGATAAAACAGATCAGCGATGATGGATGGACTTGTACAATAGCCAGGTAAACGTTTTGATTCAGGAGGCCACGGCGGCCGGTTTCCACTTGTCCTTCGACCTCTAACCAAGAGCGCTGCTTTACAGTCTTCTCCCTTTGGTGGAGCCATTGCCGACCCCATGACGCACCAGGGGCCTGCGGAGCAGAGTGCAGCTGGCTTTGCTTGAAAGAATGAACGAAGTTTGGAAGGCCGAGCTGGAAAGAGCCATGCCTCGTTAACACTTGCGTGTGTGCTGCTTGAGATTCCCAGTGCAGGTGTGTGGTCACGAAGCCTGTCCGGCGTCTGCTGACTCCGAAACAATGCCGTCTGTCTCCATAAACTGTTACCATGTTCCATGAATCACTTATCCCCTCCCCATGTCCTTTTCTTACCCCGAACGGCGCACGCATGCGCACTCGTGCTTCTATTGTTGTGGGGAATTTCCATTGACCTAATATTACTGTAACTTATTAATGCTACACCTAAATCCTAAGCTAACCTCAGTAACCTACAGCAAATTCTTTGGCTCTTTTGTTTTATCAATGGAAAGTTTTTCAGATGTCCACATGACGTAACATTTGGTCCACGGAATTCGAACTGGAATTGGTTCCAGAAAGCCGTACTAACTCTAACCAAATTAAGCCAATATTCATATGTAATTAATGATTAAAAGCATGAATAAAGCACCATATTCCTCCTTCTTTTTTTGGGTTTTATGACTTTTGGCGTACCATATTGCTGCGTTATTGCCACCGGATGGACCGTTCGATGTCTGAGTGAAGAGATGTTTGAATTCTGAGGTTCCACTGTATAAAGTTGACCCACACATAATCTTGTTTCTTGAACATTCAAGGCATCTCTATGTTCTGTCATGTCAGAACCTCAGCCCATGTCCATATAACCCATATATAGCCCATATAACACAGCGCCTCATTGTATTTTGTCCTCTGTTTCTTGTCCCCTCCTTCTATAGGCCTATATAGGCCTGTATGACCTATAGTTTGTTCATTCATTTGTTCTATCATTTTATATTCTCACTTCTGAGAGTGTGAAGCCAGCTGACCTATCGCATGTCTTGGGAGGGAACCGGAATAGTTTGGCGACAGCGCTAACCACTTGCGCCACCGTGCCGCCCCGACGTATAACACAGCGCCACTTCTAATTTTCTTTCTTTACAGATGTCAATTTAGTTTCAGCCTCCTGTAATTAGGTAATAACAGTGTGTACGTAGCTCTTATCTTTTACTTTACATGTAGATATTTATGATCTGTTCCCCTCGTTCTGTCATGGCTCACCAGCTGTAATTAGTCCCACAAAGAAAGACTGAGGGATTTTCCCCAGCATGGGAGCATGAAGCTGATAGCATTTTTTTTTTTTTTTTTTTACAGTTCCCTTCTTTATTTCAGCCGATGACACTTTTATAGCGTCTGAGAAACGCTATAAGGTGCCTGTCAAACCGTTTTACCTTTATTGTATGCTGTCTAGGATAACAACCACTCTTGTATGAAGTTATGATGCCTCACAGGCTGCTGGAAGACAAAGAACAGTGAGAGCAGCTCAGGTCGTTTGGAGATGTTCTCCTGGCCGTGTTGCAGACTGCCCGGGATTGCCCCACTTTTTCCGTCCAGTCATGTTGTTTTTTCAGTGGAAGCTTTTGTTCTCGCTCTCACATGTAACTGATTACTGTCCCTAGCAGCTGTTGGTTTCAGTAAGAGTGCCAAGTACAATCCAGACTCTCGAAACTTCAGAATGTCCAGTTTAAGATGTGCCGACTTGAACGTGACACGTTATTTCCTGAGAATATCGTTCTTGGAAATGAAGTGTTACTCCATGGACAGGCTTGTTTATCGGGAGATTAGGGTTACATTAAAATGTCACTTGAAACAGAGTTTTTAGAAGGTTAGCTCTGCCCTGTACTAACTAATACAAGGATCTAGTTCCCATCTGGTGTAGGTTAGGAGAAGCATTTAAACAACAAATAGCGCGGAAGGAGGATACTGATGTTGAGAGGTTTGTTTTGATCACTTACGAAACCACTTTTAAAGGAGTTCAAGCCACTTGTTTAAAGGGTTCGGATTCTTCAACCCCATTTCTACCCAGAGCGATTGCAGATCGCGGACAATTTTCACGGGCAATAAAATTCAACATGTTTTTGTGTACTGAGAAAAAAATTGGAAAACGGATTTACTTGAAACGCAAGATACGCTACTTAGAGAGGTAGCCATTTTGTAGTGCTGTGGACAAGAAAACTCTCTGAGTTAGTCCAGGCAAGTCAAGGCAAATTCATTTATATAGTGCTGTTTACAACAGTGCCTTGTCTCAAAGCAGCTTTACAACTATCTCGGCCTACAGCCCTATTTGACCAAGGGTAGAGTGACAGTAGCAAGGAAAAACTCCCTAAATGTGATAAGGAAGAAACCTCAGGAGGACCATGCCTCTAAAATGGACCCAACTCCTTGGGCAGCCTAGATGTTTTATGTAAGAATTAATAAGTTTATAGTAATAGTTTAAATAAACAGAAGCTACATAGAAAAATGAAAAGAGAGAACATGAATTTGGGGACAAAAAAATTCAGATGAACCATTTGATGTCAGAATTGTTCGAGTGAAGAGGCGTTTGAATTCCGAGGTTCCACTGTCTATCCTATTCAACTCTGAAGGACAGAAAACTAGTGTGTGCGAACCCTGGCGACACCTGCTGACAGAAAAGAGAATCTCAGTCTTGTCTATTACCGGGTAACCTCACAAAATCAATGGCTTTGGCGTACAGTTTGTTTACAGTCATGTATCTTTTAAATAAGTCACATCAGTGTAAAGTGACACCCTAACAGTACAGGATGAGACTGGCATCACATGTCTAGCGTCTTAGCCAGGCAGTTCTGTATGCTGCTGTGCAAACTGTCCAGCTGTGTTGGACGAACACTGGCATGTCCCTTTAAGAGGAGGTATTTTTATGGACTGCTTGAACGGGGACTACAACCAAACAAACACCCCAGATTTCCTGATGTTTGAGGAACACTCATCCTTTCGTCTGCCCTGCCCCGCCCCGCCCCGTTTGCTGAGTGAGAATGGGCGTCCACTTAAGGGGAGCGATTTCCATTGTTGTTGCACATGCCACAAAAGAGGGCCTTTTGTTTTTCTCCAGAGAATGAGGAGGAGACCGAAGGCTCTAATGCTGTGGGCTGATGAATGGTGGTTGGGGGGGGGTAACGACACCCACTAGGAAATGTGAAGGTCAGCTGGAAAAGAAACAAACATGTCATCTTTGTGTCGCTGGACAATGGAGCAGGCACACCGGTGCCGATGCCTAATGTCCGCTGCGGTGTCTTCGCTGTTTGTTTTTGTGTTTGGGTGCGCTGGGTGGCCTGTCCCGATGAACGGGTCAACTGCTCTACATCAAAAGGCAACCTTGTACTTTCACACACACGCACAAACACAAAGGCTGCAGTGTGAGTGCAGGGCCTGCGAGAGCATGAGAATGTGTGTTTACAGTAGCTTTGCGGGAGCGCTCCTGGCACCGTGCGCTTAAATATTGGTGGCGGCTTAGATGAGCGTCATGAGTAATGTTTCTTATTCTTTCCTAGAGCCGCAAGTAACAAAGCACTACTTTAGGATTGTTTTCTCATTACAGGTATAGTGACGTCACCGTTGTGTTACTGTACGTGCAGTGTGTACAAATGAAATACTGCAATTGTCTCGCCACATCTGGGCCTGACCATATTAGGCTGTAATACCTGCACTTAGTCATGTTTAAAGTTTACATCTCCCAAAACCAGATCCCACTCACACAATAGACTGTTTTTTCAACCCGGACTTTTTCAGCTCCTCCTAAACACTCACACAGACATACACACAGCTGTCCAGCTGTGCTCTCATGTGTCAGCAGAAGTGCATGTCTGTCTGAGCGAACGGCACGCACCTGAAAGCAGACGGACGTTACATGCGAGACTGCAGGCTCTAAACGTCGTGCATTTTTCATCATGACAGCTCAGGAGCATGTCAGGCTGCTCGTAGCACGCTCTTTGACACCGAGGTTGTTGCTCCGCGTGAGGAGGCACGGCGCAGTGCGTCAGCCTGACTCTAACCTCGGGGTTGGATAACCAGATGTTGGCCCATTTTCACTCGGCCTCAAAATACCCCCAGACCCCCCAGATCCCCCCTTCCCAAGAGGAGCTTCTTTTAGTCTCTATTGAAAGCCCAGCAGTGGTGGTCGAGGGGGGGTTAGTGAAATTTTGCTAGAGCTCTATTTCTGGAATCTGACAAACAAGAACTGGAGCCAAAAAAGTATACACGAGACTTAACCGCAGAGCCTCGTAGTGCTCCGAGGCCTTCATTCTTGCAGTTAAAGGGAAGTGAGATGCCTTTTAATTAAACATCCCTGGAAGTGGTCCCTCTAAAGGGGCCTGGGGGATTGTGGGGAGAAGTAGTTTGTAAAAAAAAGCCAGTGCACCAGACTTGGGTTTAAGTTGCAATGTTTGCAAAAAATCCCCAAAACAAAAGTGAGCATGCAGCACAAAAGCTTTAGCTTTTTGCGGTGTAACTGATACCCGTCTTACTAGGGGATAAACATGATATCGCGATATTTTATAGGATTTTGTCGATAATGATAATTAGATGATGCTTTAGCGGTGTATATTTTGGGTTTTCAGACGTTGGTTGAACCCGTCTCTCTGAACCACCTGAACTGGCACTGTCTTTCAAGATGTAATCGGTGGCAGCATTTGTTACGTCTTGCCATCTGCTGCTTTTCTTGTCATGAGGCACTTTTTTGCAGAATGATTCCTCTCAGGTTTGTTAATTGTGTTTTCGTGCTGCCACCTTGGCTGGTTTAAGCCTGGCTGACTCTCGAACTTTGTCCTAATCTTCATGTTCTGCACGGTGGTTTGTTGGCAGATGGTGACATAAGTTAGTTGTTTGTAGATTGCCTTCTTTTCAAAAACCAACAGCCGTCATTTCAAATTCAAACCACCTCCCTGCCAGCGATGGTGAGCCAGTCAAGTCGAACCACATAGACCGTGAGGCTGGTGGTGTCTGTATTTTGTCTCACTGTTGGTTCACTCATTTTTAACTTGTCATTCCATTTACATTTACAGCATTTAGCAGACGCCCTTATCCATAGCGACCTTACAATCCAAGCAGTTGTGGTTTAAGGGCCTGCTCAAGGACCCAACAGTGGCAGCTTGGCAGAGGTGGGATTTGAACCCTGGACCTTTTGATCCATAGTCCAGTACCTTAACCGCTAGGCTACCACAGTCCGCACTTGACATACTTGACATATATTGGACGATACATATCGCACACCTCTACTTCTTATTGACACACACAAATTAATTTTCCACCCCGCCTGATTTGTTTAAAGGGATTGTGGGAAACCTGTGTGTTAGCGGATGTCAAGGCAGGCGAGAGAGGTTTGCTTGTAAGATGATCAACAAATGCTTACGCTCTGCAGACATTGTGCTCTTGGCCAGAACGATTTCCTTTTTATTAAAGCCTTGAGACATTCTGGACTTGCAGGACACATGCTTGACACATCGCTTGGGCAAGAGAAGAGCACATTCTTGTTCCCAAGCCAACCATTACACATATTTGGATTTCTCCTCTTCTTTAGGAAGACAAGGGGTTGGGAAAGGCAGAAGAAACTTTCGACAAGGCAACAGCTCTCTCTCTCTCTCTCTCTCTCTCTCTCTCTCTCTCGCCCTATTCCCCAAACAACTTCTGGCTCAGGACTGAGGTATTTTCCCCCTAGTCCTTTTTTGTTTCATAAACCTTCCTGAAAGAAACGGAAAGCAGTGCGGTGCTGATAAAGAGGGCGGGTGTGCGCTTAAATATTTTGCTATATTTTCAAATAATCACAGTTTGATCCGGTCAGTTTGTCTTTGTTACTTGTGTGTTACGCTGCTACTTGGAGCACCGGTGAGCCCTGCAGGTTTACTGAAAAAACACTCAGATTCAAACGAAGATAAGCTTTTCCTCTTTAGACTTCGGTGGTTAGAAAGAGCTGTCAGCTTTCTTCCGTTTCCGAGCTTTCCTTTACTGCTTTGATTATGTTCTTGTCATGCTGTGCACCTGAGGGTTGCCATATCCAGAGTTTCGAGATTTATGTTGACTGATTGGCAACATTTCCAAACAGACTATGACTACTGTATAATAACAAATAAAACAGGTATTTACCTGTCAGAAGGGAAGAGTTTGGTTCTAACATGTCTCTTTTTTTTTGTATTTTCAGGTTCATACTTCCGGTGCCATTCTCACACCATGCCTGAGGGGGCGGGCCGGGACACCCAGAAGAAGCCTAGTAACCAAGGTCAGCTATCAGGAGCATCTTTGCTAAATAGGAAAGGGAAAAACAAGGCTGTGTTCCAGAATCAGTTCATGTAGAAGGAAACGTTGAGAAGGCTCTTAATGATGTGTGAACCGTTTTGCTCAGCGAAACAATGCAGTGAAAGTTCGCACAGGGATGTGAAACCAGAGCTCGTATTCACAGCGAAAGGGACATGTTGCCAGAAAAACACTGCAGTGGAAATAAACTAACAGTGTATGCTGTCAGGAATGAAAGCTGATGTTAGTGACAAGCAGAACTGAATAAGGAGCATCAACCTTTTTTTAGGTTGTTCCTGTTTGCCAAATCATTCTAACTTCAAAATGGCACTTGAATACCAAAATAAGCTTTACATACACTATGTTGACAAAAGTATTGGGGCACACCTCCTCACTTCTTTATCTGCCAGTGTACATTTACATTTACATTTAGCAGATGCCCTTATCCAGAGCGACTTCCAACTGATACAACCTTACAATCCAAGCAATTGTTGCTCAAGGAGCCAACAGTGGCAGCTTGGCAGAGGTGGGATTTGAACTCTGGACCTTTTGGTCCATAGTCCAGTACCTTCACCGCTAGGCTACCACTGTACCATCAGTGTGGGTTTGGTGATGCCAGGAAACGTTACTTGCCTGACTGTAAAGTTTGGTGGAAGAATGATAATGTTATGGGGTTGTTTTTCAGGGCTTGGCCTCGGCCCCTTAGTTCCAGTGAAGGGAAATCTTAATGCTTCAGCATACCAAGACATTTTGGACAATCACAGGCTTCCAACTTTGTGGGAACAGTTTGGGGAAGGCCCTTATCTGTTCCAGTGCACAAAGCAAGCTCCATAAATGCATAAAGAGTCCTGACCTTGCCTCTATCAAACATCTTTGGGATGAAGTAGAATGTAGATTGTGAGCTAGGCCCTCTCGTCCAAAGTCAGTGTCTGACCTCACAATGGATGAATGGGCAAAAATCCCCAGAGTCACAGTTGAAAATATTTTCCAAAAAATCCAAAAGCCTTCCAAGAAGAGTTGAAGCGGTTAGAGGTGCAACTCCAAATTACTGCCTATGAATTTAAAATGGGACATCAGAAAAGCTAGGGGTGATGAGGAGGTGTCCCAGTGCTTTTGTCCATACAGTGTATTAATTCTATGTCAATGGTTTTGGTCCGTATCACTGTTAGAGCATGTTTTCTGGCTGGCGATGTACTTGTAGGGTAAAGCACATGATCTCGGGTTTGACCACATCCTCAAAGGCAGGTGCAGAATGCCACATCTGTACCCGTGTGCAACAGAGGAAGTGACACCCTACACGTCTGAACGATTTGCAGTCAGAAGTGAATGATAATGATCATTTATAATCAGGTCGCTCCATGTAGTAAAAATCGTTTGCAGAATTAGCAGTGGTTTAAGGGGGACTTCTTTAAAAATGTTCCGAAAACTAAGAAAGTGACTGAGCCTTTTGAACGCTAGTGTAATATAGTGCATGTGGTGCTGACTTTGCAGGGCAGCACACTCGAAGTGCGTTGAGACAGGAAGAATTGGGTGTGGATGTTACACGTCTCTCGCTGTCGCTGATCTCTGCTGAACTGTTTTCCTGGGTAAGGCCGACTCGACGGTACCTGACATTATCGCTGGTTGACGCTACTGGAAAAAGTGCTTGGCTACAGTGGACGTGTTTGTTGCCAGGACAAGCTGGTTCTTGAAATAGATTCAGTGTTTTGCGTTACCCTGGAAGAAGACCCGACTGCTAATTGGACCTGATCACGACCTCCGGCAATTACTGTAGTTAATCTGCGTGGTTCTGCAGAGTGACCTAGCGCACGAAGAATCAGGTAGGTTCTCCTGGCTCAGTTGGTTGATAACATCTTCGTGAAGCGGCTGCATAACTGCAGAAGCCAGGCGTCGTGAGATGTCGTCTATGCGTTACAGCTTTCTGTTTATTTCCCTCGTGCTTCATTCTTTAAGAGGGATTTGTATAAATTTCAGTCAAGCTTCCCAAATGACCTCATGCCTTGTTAAAACTGTCCTAAAAGTAGATCTATAGTCGCATACAATGAAAACAGTGTAAGTAGTCATGTGTTATAAAACAGCAGTTACTGGTAATTCGAAGGGAACATTGCAAACACATGGGCACTTGGTATCCTGCGCAGCCAGAGCCGGTTTAGCATAGATTTCCATTATTTTTATGCTGGTATCTTGACGGTTCTGTGATGAGCAGTTACAGATGTTGCCTGGATGGTTGACAGCCACGTCGAGTCCTCTGAATGTGAGTTTGTGTAGCGATTCAGTCCGTTTCTAGATGATGAATTGGTTCTATGTTGTCACATTTCATGCATTTGCCCAGTCGAGTTGAACTGTGAAAGCTTTTTCACGCACTATAAAATGTTACTGGCGTCTTATTGGCATGAGCTTAAAGCGGAGAGCTTATGATACCGGTCACTCTAAAGGTGAAGTATGTTATTCGTTTACAGGTATGCGCCGTTTAACACCAGTTCGCTTAATACAGGAATTAAAGACCCGTCTTATGTACATCTAATTCAGGTCTGAATGACAGAAAGCTAGTACACCGTTGTGTCACCAGCTGACAGAAATGAAAATTTAGTCTTGAACTGCAGAAAACAATATGGTAACATTCTACTCGTGTTTTTGGAGAAGTGCTTTAAGTGCTTAAAGTCTTATAAAAGATACAAAGATAGTAATGACTGTGTTGTACTGTACTAAACGTTTTCACAGTGTTTTAATTACTGTTGCTTAATAGCAGTGTAACAATGCTCCGTCGAGATTATGCGTTCTTGTTTATTACGCCATCTAATGCACCATTACATTATATATGAGGAAAGTATACATTATTTTGAATATTCTTACAAATATACATTATTAACAATGATAACAATGAACGCTTTCACTCAGTTATTTAAGATATGGTGAGGCTACAACAGAACATTTTGTTTACAATTTTAAACTTCTGTTTCTACTCACCCCTGTTGTTTAGAATAAAACACAATGTGCAAAGTATCTAAACTGCTACGTGACCACGTCCATTTTGGTCTATGTAGTTTCACAGAACGTAACGTGGACGTTAAGCGGCACATATCTGTATTTTTTTCTTTCTTTCTTTCGTTTTCTCAGTCTTTCACGACACTACCGCCACGCCGAAGTTGATCTTGGGTCACAGACAGCTAAGGATGTGCTTTCAGACAGTTTCTGCGGAGGCTTAAATCACATCCTGACGTGTAATATTGGCAAAAGTTTTTAAAGCCTTGAAGCAGGAAAAGCTTTGCGACTGGTTCCAGCTAACAGTTAGATAGTGTGCTTGATGAATGGCTTGTGAACCGGTGAGGTAGCGTATAACAGTCGACTCCCTTTCCCTGCTCGGTCACAGGAACGTCTGTACGCCCCTGCTAGCTTGTCCATAAATGGGTTAGCGTTGTCGAGGACACGGCTCTGCATTCTTACTCCACACAATGCCCATCGTTGGCAGTGTGCACTGGCCTGTTTCGGCTCGCTGCGGCAGCCAGACCACTCTGTTCACACTGGTGTGTATAGTCGTTTCATTACGAGCGTTACCGCGCTGCCTGACGCGGGGGGGTGTTTTGTTTGAATGACTCGTATGTTTGCATGTTTGGTCGTCCAAGAAACTGAGGGCAGGAAGTTGTGATTTCTGTTTCCTGCCTTGTCTGTGCACGCCTTTTGCACTTTCACTCCAATGCTGCCTGAGTGACGGGGTTATGCTGTGAATCAGTACGATGAGTTCTTTGCTCGGCCAAAGTTTTTTGAGGCTGCTTGTGCAGAGGTGAGAAGAGGTGCAGAGCTACACGGTTAGCGCTTCCGCTTCTGCAACACGAACGTTATACCAGTGCGTAACTTTCGCTGTTTTGTTTCTTTTAACCTCGGGACGTCTCCATTTCCCTCTCTGACGATGCACCCTTCCTCTGTCTGCTCTCTGAGTGGGATCGTGAGCCGGACGGCCTCAGCAGATTAGGACCTAACTGTCCAAACCAAAAATGTTTTGAAGCCTGTCGTTCAAGATTTCATCATCAGTTGTCGTCATGAAGGCACTGAAGTGTTCATTCTGTTCCAAGATGTTTTCAGAAACTATAAATAAATTGTAATTCCTTGTAATTCCGAGCCTGACTCATGACTGTTTTTAAAATCTTTCACAAGGCTTGTTAGAGGTTGGACTGTAGATGGAGATCAGTGGAGTTAACATCCAGTTTTACTTTAGAAAATCTCAACTAACTGAACACATCTTTTTCTCCTTTCCTTCCCTATTTTCCTTATTTTTTTCCTCCATTCCTTTCTTTCTTTCTTTCTTTTTTCTTCCTTTCTTCTGTTCTACTTAACCCTTTTATCCACCTTTTTCTTTCTTTCTTTCTTTTTCTTTTCTTTCGTTTTTTTTTTCATTTCTTTCTTCCATTCCTTCCTTTCCCTTTCTTTGCTCTCATCTTTGTTCCTTCCTTTCTATTACTTTCTTTGTTTCTTCATTTCTATCTTCCTTCCTTACTTCCTAACTTCTTTCCTTCCTATCCACCTTTCTCTTTCTTTCTTTCTTTTTTTCTTTCTTTCTTTCTTTTTGAGGTTGCTTGAGCGGAGGTGAGAAGTCAAGTCAAGTCAAGTCAAGTCAAGTAAGGTTTATTTATATAGCGCTTTTTACAATGCAGCATTGTCTCAAAGCAACTTTAGAAGTTTAGATTATCTCCTAATATCTACATCCAATCCCAAATTGAGCAAGCCTAGGGCGACAGTGGCAAGGAAAAACTCCCTGAGTGTTATAGGAAGAAACCTTGGGAGGACCAAGACTCAAAAAGGGACCCGACCTCCTTGGAGAAGAACTGCAGAGCTACACGATTAGCGCTTTCGCTTCTGCAGGGGCACAAGAGTGCAAAATGAACGTGACACCAATGTGTAACTTTCGCTTTTGTTTGTTTGTTTTAACCTCGGAACGTCTCCGTTTCTCTCTCTTACTCTGTGCTCTTGCAGCTGCAAAGCGGCCTTCCTCCGTCTCCTCTCTGAGTGGGATCGTGAGCCGGATGGCCTCCTCTGGAGGAGCCTCCCGTGGGAGCTGCACGTCCGTCAACACTGTGTGCTCTGACAGCGACCGGGGTGCGAGCCTCAGCTCCTCCACTTCCTCTGCCTCGCTCCAAGACGGCCATTCGTCGTCCTCCTCTTCCTCGCTGCCCTGTGGCTCGGTTCCGGCCTACGCGTCGCTCCCGCAGCGCAATGGCTCAGACATCAGCCTGGACCTCACACCGCTCTCAGGCCCGGCCTCTTCCTCCACGCTGCCGAAGCTCTCACGCCTGCAACGGGTGGTGATGGAGATTGTTGAGACAGAGCAGACCTATGTGAGGGACCTGAAGAGCATTGTTGAGGTACGGTTCCATTTAACACCGCTCTCCTATAAACTTCTCACTTTGTTGTTTCAAAAGTGCAGCATTTCTTTGGTGTGTATGTGTACAAAACCAGGCACCTTTGTTGGATTTGGTAGATCCTCAGTAGCCCCCGTCGTTTCACGTGTTGTCCACACCTGAGGCCTTCTTAGTGGGTTATAGGAATCCATGCAGAGACAAAGGCCTTTTGTGTTCATTATTGGTATCACTTTCTACACATGTAACGTGAACTGGCCACGTGGGCGATAACGAGGGCATAGCTGGGCTTTTTCCCCTGCCAAGGGCCATTTTCGTGAGATGCCATAGCTCCATTCATCACCCTCTTCATCACATGGAGCTGCAAAGGCTATGGCATTAGATAAAAGCAGCAGTGCATTTAATCTGCCGCTTCAAATGCGTGTTTGCCGGGACAATGACGAGGTTGTTGTTGTTCACCTCTCACACAAAACGAAATGTGCAAACACCAATCGGACGGAGGTTCTTTGTGGAGAATCTCATTCCACAGGGAGGCTGACAGAGGAGCTTTGACATTTGCTGAAGGTCGTTAGGATTCAGTCAAGAGAGCTGGAACAGGGTAGTATGTTGGTTATAATGCAGAAATAGCTTTAAAGTCCAACCTAGACTCTCAGTGCAGGACGAGATAAATCTCATTTTGGCTGCTTCTTGAGGTTTGTTGGAAATGCTACTTACTAAACACATTTTTTCTTCTTTCCTGCCTTCCTTCCTTCCTTTATCTTTCTGTTTTTTCTTTCTTTCTCTCTTTCTTTCAGTCATCTTTCTTTCTTGCATTCATTTCTTTCATTTCGTATTTCCTTCCTTCCTTTTTCTTTCCTTTTTGTTATTTTTCTTTCTTTCTTGCAATCGTTTCTTTCATTTCTTCCTTCCCTTCCTTTTTACTCCTTTATCAGCCTTTCTGTTTTTTCCTTTTTTCTTTTTCTTTATTTCTTTCTACTCCTTTAAATGCCTTTCTCTTTCCTTCTTTCTTTCTTTCTTTCTTTCTTTCTTTTCTTTTTTTGTTTCTTTCTCTCTTTCTTTCATTTCTTCCTTCCTTCCTTTATCTTTCTTTTTTGCCATCTTTCTTTCTTTCTTTCTTTCTTTCTTGCATTCGTTTCTTTCATTTCTTTCTTCCTTCCTTCCTACTCCTAATCAGCCTTTCTGTTTCTTCCTTTTCTTTCATTCTTTCTTTATTTCTTCCATCCTTCCTTCCTACTACTTTATCAGCCTTTCTTTCTTCTTCCCTTCTTTCTTCCCTTTCAACTCCTTTATACGCCTTTCTCTTTCCTTCTTTCTTTCTATCTTTCTCTTTCTTTTCTTTTTTTTTCTTTCTTTCTCTCTTTCTTTCTTTCTTTCTTTCTTTCTTTCTTGCATTCGTTTCTTTCATTTCTTTCTTCCTTCCTTCCTACTCCTTATCAGCCTTCCTGTTTCTTCTTTTTCTTTCTTTCTTTCTTTCTTTCTTTCTTTCATTTCTTTATCCTTCCTTCCCTACTTCCTTATCAGCCTTCCTGTTTCTTCTTTTTCTTTCTTGTCTTTCTTTCTTTCTTTCTTTCTTCCATCCTTCCTTCCTACTAATTTTATCAGCCTTTCTTTCTTCCTCCCTTCTTTCTTCCCTTTCGACTCCTTTATACGCCTTTTTTCTTTTCTCTTTCTTCGTTCTTTATTTCTTCTTTTCTTTCTTTTTCTTTCTTTCTTTTTTTCTTTCTTTCTCTCCGCGCGTTTCTTTCTTTCTTTCTTTCATTTCTTCCTTCCTTCCTTTCTTTCTTTATCTTTCTTTTTTGTCACCTTTCTTTCTTTCTTGCATTCGTTTCTTTCATTTCTTTCTTCCTTCCGTCCTACTCCTTATCAGCCTTCCTGTTTCTTCCTTTTCTTTCTTTCTTTCTTTCTTTCTTTCTTCCATCCTTCCTTCCTACTTCTTCATCAGCCTTTCTTTCTTCCTCCCTTCTTTCTTCCCTTTCTACTCCTTTATATGCCTTTCTCTTTCCTTTCTTTTCTTTTTTTTCTTTCTTCCTTTTTTCTTTCTTTCTTTCATTTCTTCCTTCCTTCCTTTCTTCCTTTATCTTTCTTTTTTGTCACCTTTCTTTCTTTCTTGCATTCGTTTCTTTCATTTCTTTCTTCCTTCCTTCCCACTTCTTATCAGCCTTCCTGTTTCTTCCTTTTTTCTTTCTTTCTTTCTTCCTCCCTTCCTTATTTTCTTCCTACTCCTTTATACATCTTTCTCTTTCTTTCTTTCTTTCCTCATGTACATGGATTATGCTTATAGACAAAACAAAGCAGAGTACAGTTTTTTTAAATAAGCTATGATGACGTAACTTAAACCATCTTTCTGTTACACTAAGAAACATAAGATTATTTTAGTCTCTAATACAGTTAATACAGTTAATGAAGTACCACCATCATGGATATCTCGGTGGTGCGTGGTACATATGCTCATCCCTGGATTTGGCTGAGTCATACACAGTCTTGGATTAGCAAACAATAACCAAGATAATATTAAATTTGAGGTAAAAAGGAATGTATGAAAAGAAAGTTCAAATCAACACACTTATTAACAGGCACAGCACACGTCCAGATGTCTTTCCTTTTGTTTATTTTCTGTCTTTCATTGTAATCCTGTACCCAGCACACCTCTGTAAGTCTGGGCCCTGGTAACTGCTGCACTGACCCTGTTAAGTGTACTGGAATGATCCTTAACCTGCACCGTACCTGGTTTGAGTACCTGTTGTAAAACGATGTAATCTTTATGGCATTTAAGCACATAACAAAACATTCACATCACCTTTAAGGCACTTGCATGAGCACACGTTGCAGTGTTTTTATAACTGCGTGCTGTTATAAAGGAATAAAAGCCTGTAGAGGTAATGACTCACTGCTTGTGTAAACCAAAAGCGTTGCAGCAATGTTTGTCATGTCACCTCTGATATATAACGAACAAAAAAGGCTCTTGGTTACTCAGGTGTAGAGAAGAGCTGTACGTGAATGTAGGCTTAAGGAGAGATCTGAGGGATTAACGTTTTGTTTTTATGTTCTCTTCCTTATCACCGCTCCGTCCTGGGATCGTTTCAGATCTAGCAGGTTTAACTCGGCTCCTCAATCTGAGACTTTGAGCAGAGCAGTAACAGAGGACTTTTTAAATCATCTGCAGCTTCAGAATGGGGTGCGATTGCTGGATGGTGACAGAGTGCTGACTCTTGGATTTGCACACATGTTGTCTCAAACCCTGGATGAGTTTTTCTGAGTCAGGGATGGTGTCTGGTTTTAATAGAACAGCCAGTAAACAATGACATCAAACCTGCATTTGAGCTTAAGGTCCACATTCCCATACCTGACTGTGTGTGTTTTATTCATTCCTGAGTTCCCTGTGTGTGTTTCTTTGAGTGTATTTGTGTGATTTGGGGGAATGTACTGAGTTATAAACTCCTCTATTGCCTTTGCTTTGCATCCCAGCCAAATAGGACAGGAAACTGGGGGGATGGGTGTTGGCAGTAACCCCCCATTCTGGGACTGGAAGAAGAAGCAGAGGGGCCCAGTCATAAGAGAGGGACAAACTCCTTCTGCCAAACTATGACCTAGTTACTCAGACAAAGAATCCGAGAAAATGTGCAGCTCCCGTCCCAACATTTATCTTCCCTTTGTCTGATCTTCCCTTTCTTCAGTCATTCAATTCTGCTTTCTTATTATCTTTATATTCTTCTTTCTTTCTTTCTTTCTTTTTTTCTTCCTTCCTTCCTTCTTTCTTCCTTTCTTTTTCTTCCATTCTTTTTTCTTCTCCCTTCTCTTTCTTCCTTCCTTTTCTTTCTATCTTTCTTTTTCTTCTTTCTTCCTTCCTCCTTCCTTCTTTCTTTCTTTCTTTCTTATTTTCCTACAGCTCTTTACATCTTCCCTTTTTTCTTCTTTTTTGTTTCTACTTCACTCATTTTCTTACATCACCATTTTCTTTCTCCTTTCATTCCTTCTTTCTTTCTTCTTTCCTACACCTTTATCCACATTTTAGTTTCCACTACTCTTTCTTCTTTCCCTTTTTTCTTATATCTTTCTTTCTCCTTTTTACAGTTTCACATACCTTTTCACCTTTCTATTTCCTTCTTTCTTTTTCTTCACATGCTGTGCTCTTTCTTTTTTCCTTCCTTTCTTTCATTTCTCCAACTTTTTGTTCCACAATCTTTTTTCCTTTTCCTCCTTCTTTTTTTTCTTTCTTTCTTTCTTTCTTTCTTATTTTCCTACAGCTCTTTACATCTTCCCTTTTTTATTCTGTTTTGTTTCTACTCCACTCACCATTTTCTTTCTTCTTTCATTCCTTCTTTCTTTCTTCTTTCCTACTCCTTTATCCACATTTCAGTTTCCACTACTCTTTCTTCTTTCCCTTCTTTTTTTATCTTTCTTTCTCCTTTTTACAGTTTCACATACCTTTTCACCTTCCTGTTTCCTTCTTTCTTTTTCTTCACATGCTGTGCTCTTTCTTTTTTCCTTTTCCTCCTTCTTTTCTTTTCTTTCTTTCTTTCTTTCTTTCTAACTCATTCTCTCTTGTAGTTGCCACTTCTGCCTAATCTGATGTCAGGTTTAACATTGACTTGTGTTTTTTGTTCCACTTTTCTTGACTCTCTGTCACATTTCTTACTCATCCCGTCTCTGCCTCCCTCGTTCTCTCCCGGCTCTTAGGCAGCTTGGTATCAGGGGAATTCTTTCGGGGCTGTGGCAGACTGTAAATCAGTGCAGTAACAGTGGCCCATAACGTCTTTGCCTTTAAAAGGTGATGAATGCGCCGGCCCCTCGCTTTTTCGCCTCGTTTTGACCCAGGTCGTCCTGTTTGCCTTTCCCGACACTGTGGCGGCTCTGGAAACAAACAGGGGGTGAGAAGGAGCTCCTCGTTATGCACTGCAGGAATGCAGCAGAGAGCCGTGGGGAGTGACTGAGGGTGGACCAGAGGGCCCATTTTCCTCCATCACACAGCCCTGCATGCCTCATAATGTTTGTTTGTTCAGAGCTTTTCATTGGAGTGTTTTTAGTGCTCTTAAGCATTTTTTTTATCCTGGTTTTTCCAGATACTGCATTCTCATGTCAGACTGAAGCAGCAATTAATGAACTTTCCATTTATTTTTTTTGTCACAGCTCAGGAGGCATGTTTAAGTTAAGACTATAGGATTGTCAGCTGTTTGCACTAATAAGCTGAGACTTTCGGGGTTAGAGGGGCCAAACAGACAGTGACAAAGTGCTGACAGATATTCCTGATTAGACTGCCAGCATAAGCATACTTTAGCTTGGGTCCAGACAAACAGTGGCTTAAAAGGGTATAATTTCACTGAAACTGATAGTGGCTACTGACATCTGCCAAGCAGAGAAGCCTGGGTTTTAGAACAGTTTCAATTAATCAATGACACTGATTGCAAAGTCTGCTTTCCACATTAAGTATATAACGTAAATGGACCGTAACGACTTGTTTTCTCAAACTGCAAATATATAATTTCGAGTTTCACTGATCAGCACATTTGACTGACTTTTTCATTAACTACATTATGGAGAAAAGTACTGAGACACCTCCACATTACCCCTACAGGAGCCGACATCCTATTCTAAATCCATAGGTATTAATATGGAGTTGGTCCCTCCTATGCTTTAACAGCTTCCAATTTTCTGGGAAGGCTTTCGAAAAGATTTTGGACTGTGTCTGTGGGAATTTTTCATTGCACCCATTCACCACAATCTCTGTTCCCAAAGGTGTTTGAGGTCAGGGCTCTGTGTGGGCCAGTCAAACAAACCCAACCATGCCTTTATGGACTTTGCTTTGTGCACTGGACAAACTGTTCCACAAATTGTAAGCATACGATTGTTCCAAACCCCATAACATTATCCCTCCTCCACCAAACTTTACAGTCAGGCAAGTAACTTTCTCCTGGCATTCACCAAACCCAGACGCAGACTGAAAGATAGAACATGATTTGTCACTCCACAGGACGCATTTCCACTGCTCCAGGGTCCAGTGGCGGTGTGCTTTACACCACTCCATCCTGTGCTTGGATGATGTAAAGCTTATATGCAGCTGCTCCTCCATTAAAACCCAGGCCATGAAGCTCCCGGTGCCCAGTTTTCATGATGATGTTAATGCCAGAGGAAGTTGGTAATCTGCAGTTAGTAGCGTTGGTGGCCTGACACTTCTTGGCTGAGTCACTGTGGTTCTGTCATAATAACACCACTCACAGTTGATGGTGGACCATATTGTAACGATGCCATCCTATTACGGAACCACACTCAGATTCAGTGAGCTCTTGAGAACGACCCATTCTTTAACTAATGTTTCTAAAGGCAGACTACATGGCTAGTTGCTCAGTTTTATACACTAGTGGCAAAGGGACTGATATAAACAGATGTTAAAATTAACACTAATGTGTTCGGTGCCAGGGCCCTCCAAGAGCAGGATTGGGAAACACCAGGGCTGGTGAAAGGAATATTACGTTATGTAGCTTTAAGCAGTGAGCTCATAGTTCAGGAATGCCTCCTGCCCAGAAAAAAACCTGGTCTAACCCATCGGCCAATGCCATTGACTGATTACAATATGGTCACCCTTCAGTAGGCTCTGACAGGCCGGGCAAGGTACCACTGTCCTGATGTAAGCCAGCTCTCTGCATTTCTGCAGCCTCATGGAAACTGATGAATACGCGGGTCACGGGGATTACACACACCATCCTTTTTCTCATGAGATCAGATTGTAGCTTCATTTCCCAGATCAGCCACTCAAGATTTTACACACACACACACACACACAGATATTATCAGCAATCCAAATGATGTGATGGATCAGAAGAGAACAGGCTAGAACTGCTGGCATTTACGCAAGCATGAATCTGAGTTCTCGTAGGCTTGTAAGCAGGCTTTTAGCAGCTTTAAAGCAGGTTAAAACTTCATGTTTACACCTGCGCCCTGGGTTTACTTGACCTGGGATAAAACGTGAAAAAACTCGGTGGAACTTGGGTTTAGTGATTCACAAGAAGCTGCAGAAACACTACTTGTGTATGGAACACCAAAAGGGACATATGCACAGACCATACTGATATTCGTCGTCATAATTCTTAAGACCTCAGGCGTTAAAGCGAACGGACGTCGATCGGATGGCGGTTAAATGGCGTGTGCCTGTGTTAGGCTGCAATGGAAATTGTGGAGGTTTGGTCCCTTTTGGAGTCTTGGTCCTTATAATGTTTAGGGAGTTTTTCCTTGCCACTGTCACCCTAGGCTTGCTCAGTTTGGGATTGACCTTAGATAACAGAAGATTAATCTAAAATTGGAAAAGCTGCTCTGAGACAATGCTCCATTGAAAAAAGCGCTACAGAAATAAATCTGACTTTGACTTTGGGGTGAGGTTTTTACCAATGCCTCAACTGTTCTGTCGGATTTCTGAGTTCTGAGTTTCTGAGTTCTGCTCAGGTTCTGTCTTTCCTCTCGTTATAAAAAAAACCCTCAGTTCAATTAAATTACCGCCGTGCTTTGTGTTGTCGGATTGATTGGAGGTAAGAGGAACATCCTGCTGTGAAGAACCCGCTGTAGGGAAAGACTCGCCTTTTTCAGATCGTAAGCTGTGCATGTGCAACTGATTTGTCTCTAATTGGTCCTAATGCAAATTAAATGAATGGGAGCGAAATAAAGTAATTGGGGGCAAATAAAACGCCAAGTTGTTTGATAAATTATTGACAAAGCACTGGAAACATTTTTTATGCAGCCTAAAGGAACATATGTTGCGAGGAGGTAAAGGGATCAGCTGTAGTTCAAAAAAATAAACAGGCGTAGCGTCGCATTGTTTATGTTCGCATGTTCAACTCCGAAAACTTTCCACAAGCGTATACAAATATTTAGAATGAGTTTATGGCTTATAAAATGTGGGTAGGGTACTTTTCTGGAGTCTTTCACGGAGCTGCTTTGTTTACCTGGTTTGTTATGCTGAGAACATCATATACGTTTACCTCATCCTCTAAATTGATACATCATCAAACTCAGCAGCTGGAAAATGCCGTACAGTGAGGTAACTAAGCTACATTTCTAATAAGCTGAACCATATACTCGTTTGGTTTGACTTTGTGAGTACTTGCTCTGAATACAAACGTTTAATCTACTGTTAACAAAGCTGCAGATTTACCCGATCAGCTGACCTACCACAGATCTCGCTACATAGCCTCCTAAGACTTTTGATATCCATCAGTAGGACCATTTTGGCTGTAGGATCAGCCTGTCACATCTGTTGGCCTGTGTGCAATTACAAATTAGGACAGCAGTTCTAGTATAATGTGCAGCAAGCCCAAAATGTAATGTCCTTGTATGGGGAGGCAGGGTCTCAGGTTTATCCGTTATCAGTGTTTGGGTTTCCCATCCTGTGGATGGGCGACAGTGCGAGTCAGTAGTGGTAGAGCTAGGTCAAGCACAGGGTTTAACATATTTGGAGTAGAACAAGTCTGAGATTGACAGACGAGAGATTGCAGGTCCAGGTACAGTTGGAATGATCTCAAACAGACTTTGGATAGGTTTTATTGTTTCGAATGATTGTTCGCTACACTGTCACCTACTTACTATACAAACTCAATCCAATTCAGGGTTGTTTGTGAGAAGTGACGTTACCCAGTGTCTACTTTGGACCAGTATAATAGATAGAAAACTAGATTTATGATGGGGATACTTTCCGACAAATTCATTGTAAATTGAATTTATAGTAAATCCAGGAGTTAAATATGTACTATATATATCATAGTACAGCCTCTATTAAACACAAGACTCTATTAAACCTAATGGTGGCCTCAGACTTTTGCACTTACTGTACAACCAGCATATTTTATCCATGAATTACAATCTGCTTTATTGTTTATTTAAAAAACTCAGCAGTGTAAATGATACACACATGCACCCAGCTATTCTGAATGCACCCTCTAAATCTTGGCCTTTAGAAAGTTCATTGAAGGTTTTCTGTCTTTTTATTATGAAATGTTGTCACTTTGAATATCCTGTCATTTCTTCCACCACTTGTGTGTCCCACAGGACTATTTGGGGTGCATAATTGACTGCGGAGACCTGCCACTCAAACCAGAGGAGGTCAGCACCCTCTTCTGCAACGTAGAGGACATCTATGAGTTCAACAGGTGAATGTTCTATTCCGCTTCCTCTCTCCGTTCCTTTGTCTCGTTCACTCTTTTCTTTCCTCCTTGTGTCTTGTTTCAATGTGCTTGCCAGCCATTTGTGGGTCAGCCATAGTTTGCTTAGAAGCTGCTGCCTGGGTGGCAGTCTGTTAAATGTGCTTCACACACAGCCAATGGCCAAGACTGTAGACAATTACACTGAAAAAGGACAAAGTCCAGACTGCAGCCAAGAGGGACGGCGTGTTGTTCTTGATCATCTGCAGCAGACTCTCTCACTCTCAGTCCTGAATACTGTCCTGCACATGACTGCTTCTCACTGCCAGAGAGCGAGCATATGGTTTATCACATCTTAAGCGGACAGGGAGTAGGGAAGCATTCAGTAGTATTTATTTTACAGTTTTTAAGAGATGTATAGATGTATCTTTCATTTTTATTCGGTCTGGTTTTGGTCTCGTCTCGGTCTCGGGGTAAGGTGGACTCGGAAATTGTTGTCGAGACCTGTCTGTCCTGAATATCAACCATCCATTCAAACAGGATAAATCAGTCCTTTCTCTACATGTCTAAATCAAATCCGCACTCTGATTGGCTAACAGGGGAAAACAAGTTCCTGCTCTTCTCCTTCAGGGTCCAATCAATAAACACGTTTGATTTTGAATCGTCTGATGTTAAGATTGTAAGCATTTTGCATTTCATCGACTTACTTTGCTTTGGTGTGCCACCATCATTTACTTCCAAAAGTTACATTACCTTAGTGTGACTAGGACTGTAATATAATAATATTTCATAATTATATTTATATTACAGTTATATTTTTCAAAATCTATGACGAATACATTTATTAATAATGATAACGATATTATATAACGTTTATAAAATTATAAACTAATTACATGTTCACCATTTTTCTCCTTTTTATTCTTGTATGATGAGAAAAACCTTAATCTGGTCTCAGTCTCGTCTCAATCTTGGTCTCGACTCGGACTCGACTCGAGCCGTCCTGACTACAAAACTATCTTTACTGTCTGCTATGTCCACTACTAATGTGTATGATGACTGCGTGGTGTTGAAGCCGCAGGTATTAAAGCGGATTGTGAACAATCCCACGAATCTGGCTGACTCTTTGATTGATAAGTTCAAAGTTTGTGAGTGCGATGTTTCTGTCGTTATTGGAAGAAGCCTGTGCTTATGAGAACGTCTTATTTTCCCTCAGATCCTCTCCTGCTGAGCGTTGTGTTTTTACACTTTGTCTCTGTTTTCATTCCAAGTCCGCTCTTCGCATGTCAGCCCCTCGTGTGAGAACTGTAATGAAATTGAACATGACACGGTGTGACAGCTCGCATGAAATGTTTTTTGATGTGGAAGCAGAAAAAAAAAAACTGGGTGTCCGTCCATAGACGTGTTTCATTCTAACATCTATAAAACTGAGACGACCAGAGCCAAGCTGCAGTTCCCTCCTCAGGCACTTTGAGGTTTTGCTTGAAATTTGATTCACTTGTATTAGATAGCAGAAAAGAAAAATCGCACAGTGCTAATCCAGGACACCATGTTACCATTTGCAAGCTTTGGATACTCATTATTTTTCCTAAATGTTAACAAATAGAAGACTTGCCTTGTCTTCCACACAATTTACGGTAGATTATGCTGTTTTCACTCTCGGAAATAAAAAAAAACAGAGGCAACGTTTTGCATTAAGCCTTTGAGTTATGCCAGCTGTTTGTAACAATTCTCTTGATCCAGAACAACATTGCTAACACTTTCTTTTGAGGGCCACAAACATCACGAGCTCATGAAGGACTACTGCTTTGGTAATGCTTTAAATTCATGTTCTGCCTTAATTGCTACACAAAGTTATTGCTCCTGCATTAAGACATGCATCAGACACGCTCACTTTATGCATATTCATGACTCCTGATGTACTTTGTGTAGGAATTAATGGTTACTCACTCATGAAGTGCTGTATGAATTAATTCTATATCATGTACCCTCATAGGAAAGTGTTAAAACAACATTTTATGTACATTTATGGTAATTAGCTTTTCAGCCATAATGAAAAAAAATGCTATACAACATGAACAAATGTTTGTAACTGCATATAAAAAATAACCTTTTGTTTCTTCTAACCTTTTTTAACGTTCGAAAGCACTGTTAGGGTAATTTAGCCGTACCCTAAATTAATCTCTCTAGATTTGTTTTAAATGTATATTCAATTTTGGACTGGATTGCTGGTCTATGGCAGAGTTAGAAAACGCAGGTTTATTGAATTCATTAGCACATGGTTATACATTCAGTACAGTTGCAAAAACAGGCAGGTTGTCCATCACTATCGCAAGAAAACACACCGTGTGATCATAAATTAAATACGCTATTAATGGTAAAAACACGCACCTTGTTTATGGAACATGTGCTTTGCATCTTCAGTCACCAGAGTTGGCTTTTAGTTGGGATAATTCAAAGGAATGTGCACAGAAATGAAGTGGTCACGCCAATTTAAAAAAGTTACCAGAAAGAAAGTTTGTTCTTTTTTGTTTAATCAGAGGTTTTAAGCTCGGGTAACTAATGATAGTGTGCTGAAACAATTTGTGTCAAACCAATAATCTGACAGTCCCTCAACAATACACGTACAATATAAGTATTAGCTACAGCTTATCTGAATTTGCTTTTAGCATTGTGTATTGTGCTTAAATACCACAGGGCGACTTTGGTTTTCACTGTGGCAGCCTAGATACTTCCCAGTCTCCCATTTCCATCGTAATGCCTGTGTTTACCTGCACACTAATAATCCGATCATGAATTCATTTCGGCCCTTATTATCAGATTATTCATGTGGTTACATGCGTACTGTGATATCCTGAACTGGAGTGAGGCCATTATTGAATTTCCAGACATCTGATAAAGCCACCTGGAGTGTAGCCCAGTAAGAAGGCTATTCGGTGCATGTATACCCTTAATAGGACATTTAATGCTGTAGAATAAGGTTTGAAACACATCCGTAGTACTTTGTATTTTTGATAAGAACAATGGACTTCAGGTTACTGGCGGCTAATGAGCTAACTCTCGCCATTTCAATCCTATTGGAACCCAAATTTGAAATAAATAACTAAGTAGAAATTCCCGTTGGTGCCTGAAAGGTTTAGAGAACATATATCATGGGGTATCTGCAACTATCCCAGACAACACAGGGCACGGGCAAAAACGTACCTCGGATGGGGGGAATAGGGGCGGTTCTGGAAGGCACTGGTGCATCGGTGGGCTTGTGAATTTTAAATGTAAGTTGAATTTAATACACTATCAAAAGTGTCACAAACCTTGACCTAATTTAACTACTTAGAACTACTGGATTTGAAAAGTTATAAGAAGTAATAGGTGACAATAGGTTAGCACTGACACCTCAGTTCCAGAGACTCCAGTTTGGGGCTCACAGCCGGTGTGGTTTGCATGTTCTCCCTGGGTCTGCATAGGTTTTCTCTGGATCAAGTGTTAGGGAAGGTCTCACTAAAAACTGACCACTGTTGCCTATAGGAGCTGTTTTGTCCACATTTTTAATACCCCTTACAATTTTTTTTTTTGTATTTTGTGGATGTATTCTAATAAAGAGACTGAGAAATAATGATATGTGCCCATTATACCATTGGTAATCTAACCGTGTCCTGAGACCTTTGCACAGTACTGTACATTTGGTGTCAATTAGGAAACCAGATCAAGGTGGTACACGGTGATGGATAGCAAATGGGGCCAAGCCGGTCTTTGAAACAATATCGGGAAACTCTGAGGTGTCGATGGAAGGAATGAAGGCAGAAGTGAGGGAGTTGGATTTGGATTTAAGGCCGCTTGCAGGTGACTCCCTTTCCTGATCATAACTTGTGAAGGATGTAGAAATAGGGAGTACCCTTAAGTACCCTTCCTTCCAGCACGGCCCATGTTTTATTCGCTATCTCACGTTTTTGTTCCGCCACATACGCATTCTGTAACAGAACACACATGGGTCCTGGAACCGTGATTCATTATCTTGTGTGTTTTATTAAACAGTTCTGACACGCTTAAAGAACTGATCAGTACTTGGCCTGTCTCGCCTAAGAGCGTTAAGAGCCTGTGCAAGTCTTTTGCGATTTAGAGCATGGAAAAGAGAGAGCATGCATATAATAAGCATAACTCAAGCCTTTGGCTCAGATAAGGCAACGCTTTTTCTGGGGGATTTTTAGTGTCAAGTCCTTGTTGAACTCAGCTCAGCTCCCAAAGTACATGTTAGAATAATAATCATGATATACTCTACACTTTGCTTTCTTAGTCAAATTTAACTCTTCCTTCTTGCGTCGGTGCCGAACTGAGGTACACTGTGCTTATTTGTTGTATCTCTGCAGTGAAGCAAAAACCTCAGGCATCGCTGGCCCCAAGTGGAACTTAAAAGGCCGGCTCTTTCATATGTTTTGCAACAGAAGAGCCTGAATTCCCCTCCACTTTTGCCTTGCCCATACGAAGCCCCCTCACCACAAAGGGCAGCCACCAAACGAGCGTCGTCTCCTGAAGAGGAGGGAAGGATGCTGAAAGCTGGAGTGCTGCGGTTTCCCCCTGAACTTTTCCCCCTTAGCTACATGTAGGCAGACCAAGAGCACTAACAGAGCACCACGCTGTTTTCTTTGGAACATCAGAAACGTTCTCGCTGAGATTGACCCGTCTTGTGGCTTGAAGGCTTCTCGGTGATGATGGCTTGAAGCAGTAGCATCGACAGGACATCCTGATACTCAAGACGCATGAAATGACCTAGTGGAATCGGGGTCCTGGTGTAAATGGGGTCTTGAACATCAGTAATTGTGTATTTCATGAGTACTGCAGATGTATAACCGGAGATTATGATGGAGCTTTATTTATGTACAAGAAAGGAAAGTGCAGATTTGTTTGGTCGGCTTTGGGGGTCGCCCATTTACGGAAATTCACATTAATTATAATAAATACAGTCCTGCACTGTTACCAGTGTAGGTTAAAGCCGTAACACTGAAGAGGAAGGTCTGATGGACCTGACACTTTACTTTTGGGAAGCCAAAAATGCATCAACAGACAGTATTGTGCACAGCACTGAAGATCAGCCAGATGAACCAGAGACTCAACAAGTGAATGTGAACCAGTTTATATAGTTATAGATTAGAGGAGTAAACAAAGGAGTACTATTTACAATATGACAGGTATATACACTTACAGACACCATTTACAGCTTGGTACAAATAAGTAGAGGAAAAACATCCACAAACACGAGGAACTTACGCAAAAAAAGTCTCTAAAACACATCAACCATGTTCAAACAGTTTCTGGTTATGCTATTAAACTCCGGCTCTGCTCGTGGATCTACAGCTTTGATTGGCTGTTGAGGTGATCATCTTTGTGGCCACATCATCCGGAGTTAAAAGACAGATTTTTATTTTATTATAGTTTGTTATCATTTGTAAGACCTCAGCCATTAGAGCGAATGGACATTGATTGGATCAACCTTTAACGTTGTGTACCTGTGTATAAAAGTGTGAAACACTCTCTCTTAGTGTAAAAATGATAAAAAATGTGTCCCACTGAATTATCAGTCAGCTATTGTTATTTCCTCAAATGTATTCCATGGCACGCTGAAAAAGCCATTGATCAAGAGTCTTCTACTACTCATCCCTCCAGCCACTGATGTTATCTCAGATAATCAGCGCCTGCTGTCTTTTTCCTTCAGTAACCGGTTCTCACTGCTCATTGGCATTTAGGTGTGTGTGCATGTGTGTGTGTTTGGAGAGTGAATGTGTGTTGTAATAAACATGTAGACATCTCTGAGAAAAGAGTCAGCTAGAAGCATGTGGCCGACGGCAAAGGCACACACACAACATGTGGGACACATAATTATTTAGCTTTCTCAGCCAGGGGTCTTATAACAGGAAAAAGCCAGAAAAAATGGGGGTTCAGCGTCCGTATGCTCTGCTGTGGAGATCTGGGGAAAGTAGGATGAAGATGGTATTTGGAGCCAAACTACGATGTGTTCCATCTGTTTGCATTTAAGCGATAGCGAGGTTGAACTGACGGAGAAGAAACAAACGAAAGCTCTGCGCAAACGGAGACAGGGATTGGGGTTTGCTGTAGCCAGGAGCGTCCTTTTGAAACCCCAGTCCCAGATGTCTCCATAGAAGGAGAATAACAGTGCTCAAACACAAACCCCTTCCAAATCCCAGCCGAGGGAAACGGCACTTTCCATGTTTTGTGCAGATTTGAAACACTCCTCGGGTGCACATGTCCCCAGCGTCTGTTGAGACAGATATTTGTGAGCAGCAGCCAATTATATAACTTCTCATTGTGCAGGTCATTCATTTAAATAATTTGATGTAAATTTTGCTCTTTTGTAGTGATCTTTTGGAAGACCTGGAGCGTTGCCCTCATGCAGCTGCCATAGCAGAATGCTTCGTAGAAAGGGTGAGTAAAAGAGAGCGAGACTTCCACTCTTTTGTGTTCCACTCTTTGGAGTTGCAGAATTGTTAAACAAAAATGGGCCACATGCTTGGCAGTGTATCATAGGCACAGCAGTGGAAGAGAGTTTGTGAGGTATTTGGGCGAAAGACAGATGAGCTGTGTGAATGAATCCACCAAACTTATCGGCGGACGGCGCTGACCTCTGAGCACAGGTCAGCCGAGGGAGCAGACCCGTTCAGTGACACAACAATGTCCAGACCCGGGTGGCACGGGAGCGCAGACAAAGGCAGCTTTGTTTTCAGATGGAGAGGAGTTAAATACACCAGTGTTTCCTTGTACTGTCATTTGGGAAATAGCTTAGAGAAGGAAAGAAAACTTGTAGTAACAAAGCCCATGTTTGATGAAGACGGCTGCCACTGTCCCAATCCTGACATGTATTTCCTGCAGAATAGAGCAATTTAAGGATCAATTTGTTTGAGTAAAGGAAATAAATGCCACGTGTGTTTCATTAAGTCGCTTCCAATGGTTATTTTTGGGTCCAGGCTTTTACATGTCAGATCCTGAAATTTTAACAAATCATGCTTGTGACGTTTTTTTTCTCCCTTCGAACAAAGCAGTGATTATTCGGGTGGATTTGCAGGCTCCGGACTAAGTGCAAAACAGATGTGTTTACATGCCTGCACACATAAACGAGAGTTTTCTAAGAAGGCCATGTTTGGACCGATCTGCCATCAGTCGTCACTTATGAAACCCAGTTGTACGGGTAGATAAAACACAAGGACATTGCTAGATAATGTTGCACACGCATCATGCGCCCTCGATGACAGACATTAAAAATAGTACAGGATGTGGTCAGCAGTCAATCTCGAAATTAATTTATGGTCTCAGCAGGAATTTCCGATTTGTTTCCATGACAGGACGTAACAGCAGCAGCAGGAGGTCCCAATGGCTATAGCAGTGATTGAAAGTTTCTACATTCCTGCTTAAAATATGATCTAAACCATCAGATTTTCACACGAGTTCTTCATTATGCTATATATTATGCGTCATTTATTTACTGAGGAAAATGATCCAGTATTACATGTCCCTGAGTGAGAACCTAACTGTTGATCAGTCCTGCACATCAGCTTGGAGAAATTCGATCCTGTTCCTCCATACAGAACAGCATTAGCTGTGGGATCTTGTTCCAAAACTTTTACTTTATGCTTCTTTTACTTGTTGGGCTTAGTGTGGCTTGCTGAATGACCCACATTCTGTTGAGATTCAGTTCATGAGCATGGATGCGTTCCTTTAGAATTCGCTGCTATAATTCAGAATTCATTGTTCCAACAACGATGGCAAACCATGTTACTACCACCGCCATGTTTCACAGAAGGGATTCTTATGCAGGAATTCAGCATGTGCCTTTCTCTAAACATAACGCTTCTCATTTAAACCAAAAAGTTCTATTTTGGTCTCATCCGTCCACAAACGTTTTCTCCAGTAGATTTCTGGCTTGTCCAAAAACGTCAGATGGGATGCAGTGTTGTTTTTGTAGAGGAGTGGCTTTCTCCTTGCAGCCTGGCCATGCACACCATTGTTGTTCGGCGTTCTCCTGGTGGTGGACTCATGAATATTATCCAGTGTGAAAGGGGCCTTTAGTTGCTTAGAAGTTATCCTGGGTTCATCAGTGGCCTCATGGACTATTACACACCTTGCTCTTGGAGTGATCTTTGTTGGTCGACCACTCCTGGTGAGGGTAACAATGGTCCTGAGTATCCTCCATTTGTACACAATCTGTCTGACTGTGGATTCTAAGCATTTTAGAGATGAATTTCCATCAACAGCTGTTTTTCTGAGATCCCGTTTGTGCCATGATACACTTCCACAGACATGTTGTAAAGGTCCATCTTTGATAGATCCCTGTCAGTGGTGTTAAAATACATGTAAGCACTTAATAAATTAATTTCAGTGCTTGTTTGTCTAAATTATTTTTAACTCATCTTTTTGTTGTGCTCAGAGTGAAGCCTTTGACATCTACACCATTTACTGCATGAACTATCCCAAGTAAGTGTTTAACGTTTTATTGGGTTTTATTATAACATGTTTCTCGTGTCACCTATGTTTGTGTTGACTTGCATTATTTCTAATTCAGTCAGCTTGACTAACAAACCATTCCACAGGTGTAATTCATTTGGGCTGGTGAGAATACAGCAGTAAGGGCTTGAGCGCAGGCCAAAACAAACGGTCTGAGAAAACCTGAGTGCTCTCTCAAGAAGCTTTCAAACAAACCCCGATGGGCTGCAAATCTGCATTCAGACATTTTTTCATTGCCACTAAATTTATCTCTGCTCTCTGTGCATGGAGTCATTAAATTTCTTACAGTGAAATATATGCAGCTTCAACTCTCCTTAGTATTACATTTACTGTTCTTCCTTTAAAAAAGAACCATTTGCACTAAAAATACGTGTATTTGTTCATGTTACCTGGCACTCAGGTGGCATTGCAGTCTAATTCGTGAGCCAACTACCTCTGTCACCCATGTTCAAGTCCGTAGCGGTGCCCCCGAAAGGTGTGTGGGATGCAAAGCAGGATGAGGGATCATCTACCTTGTGCTTTACAGCAGCCCCTCTTGGCCGTTAGAGAGACCGGCAGAGATGGCAGATGAACATAGCGATGGCGTTCCTCCATGCAGCTTCATTCTCCCTGCTGAAGTCTGCCACAAGCCTGTGAAAAGTTTGTATGGAGGCACTCAATGGTTTACAGCTTCCACGATCCCTCCTCCCTCGGTTGAGAGATTGTGCATCCTTGGGTTGTCGTGAGACTGGGTAATTGGGAAGACCAACTTGGGGAGACAAAGATGGCATAATAATACCATCCAAAAAGAGCAGTTTGTCCCTTAATAGTAAACCTTATTTGTCCAGCCACGCCTTTTCCCACCTCAAGTAATGTGGTGGCTTCAATGTGAAACAAAATCTGACTAAACTGGAAAATGTACCAGTATCTAATTCTGACAGGCAGCTGATTAACAGGGTGATGAAGCTCCCCACTGTGCCAGTTTGGTGACATGGCAAGTGCTGGTGGCCGATATTGGGGTTCAGTTCCAGCTTGTATGTTCTCTGTGTTTTGCAGGGATTTCCTCCTACCTAGCCCAAACATCAATGAGATATTTTACTCCTGCTTATTTGAATATTTATGATATTCATGGTTATTTGTTTACGTTTTTTATTTAGGAGCAAAACTGTCTGACTTTACCTCCGAATGCAGTAGGTAGACCTAGTGGAAGACGCTCGTGCTGAATGAAATCATTTTTGTCCTATCGTTTCAGCTGCAGGTGTACTGAACGTGTCAGTACTTACACAGGGGTCTGTTTTTATTCCTTTCCAATTCCTTTTCCCCCGGTTTGCCAAAGTTCTGCAGAAGCAGATGTTCAGCTCAAGTGGACATCTCACCACGCCTCACATCCCCAGTCGTATTTTCTCACTCGCGCACACAACCAGATACAGCTGGCACACTTTCCGTGTGCTATTATGCTAGTGTGAAGTCGAACCATATGACCCCACTGTGCCTGTAGGACCAGCACTGTTTCTCAGAAACGCTTAGCAGCTGCATTTGGGGATGCTGGATTATTTGGTTAGGCTTTACCTCAAGTTTCCACCAGACAGTGCTACATGTCTGATGAGTCTTCCATTGGGCCACCCCAGGCATGACCGTGTACCTGCTTCCTCCCTCTGTAACCAGCTCAGTGGCTGTCCTCAGGGAATGTATGAAGAACGAAAGCCTGGTGCGTTTTTTCCAGGAGAGACAGGCCACCCTCTGCCACTCTCTCCCGTTAGAGGCCTATCTGCTGAAACCTGTGCAGAGGATCTTGAAGTACCACCTCTTGTTGCAGGTCAGTGTGCCGTGTTTTTCCACAGCACCTCCACATACAGCTTTTTGGAGTTCAGCTTTTATTTTCTTAAAGCTTTCTACTTCATTGTCTGTGCAATGCTTCAAATATCTCTGAGCGAGTCGCATAAATAGACATAAAACTGCAGCAAGACGCAGAACGAGGCTCTTAATCTGGTCGATGTCGCCCCCTTGTGTCAGGAGCTGTCCAAGCACTTTGACAAAAGCGATCCGGGCTACGAGGTGGTGGAGGATGCCATCATCACCATGACTGCAGTGGCCTGGTACATCAACGACATGAAGAGGAAACAGGAACATGCAGTACGGCTCCAGGTATAGACGTTCAGAAATAATTAGCCTTTACATTCTGCAACTCACTCCACCAGTTTACAGTACTGTTTTTTGTTTTACTCTTCCACCTGCTCAAATGTAATATTGCACAAGCTGCACAAGCACTGCTCATTTCGACCAAGAAAATTTCACCTTCTTACAGGAAATCGAGAGTCTGTTGCTAAACTGGACCGGTCCTGATCTCAGTGGCTTTGGAGAGCTGGTTCTGGAAGGTTCCTTCCGGGTTCAGCGGGTTAAAAAGGAGAGGGCCTTCTTCCTTTTTAACAAGATGCTGCTTATTGCGAAGAAGAGGATGGATCATTTCATCTATAGCACACACATTTTTGTGAGTCACCAGCGTTGATAATCGGCTTTTGAAAGACAGAATAAGATGTGTTAGGTCGTTTGGCGCCTCTTAAGTTCCCCAGTGTGACCGTGTGTGTGTGTGTGTGTGTGTGTGTGTGTTCCTGGGTCCTGCGATGAACTGGTGTTTTGTCTAGGGTTGGTCCCTTTCTTGTGCCCTTGTGCAACATCTGAATAACTTAAATATGGCAGGACATTTGTCCGATCCTTTGTTTGTCCATTGTTAACAAAACAGATGCTTTTACTTGAAAATCTGAAAGTGTAAACAGACGGATATCTTTAGGCTAACGATATTAAGGTTAAGGATAGACTTCGGAATAAGTGTAGCATTATTAGTTACAGTAATAGAGTGGTAATGCTATAACACCTCTGAAATGTAGTATTACAAACGAGAGGCCGGCAGGGGGCGATGGCGCAACAGAAACGGTACATGTGATCCATATTAGTGCTAGATTATAAAACAGTCAATTCAAATATTTTGTATTTATTCACTCAACTCTAGTATCTGGATGACTGGTGCAGCATTAATCCAGGATTAATTCAGGTTTATCACAGCTCATTCTGTTTTCACTCTCTATAATTTGAAGTGCTGTAACCTGCTCCTGGTAGAAAACATGAAGGATCCGCTTTGCTTCAAGGTGTCCGATCAGACCATCCCTAAACAACAGCACGTTGTTCAGGTAAGAACGCATCCGTTTATGGCTCTGTTTTGATTCTGTATGTTGATAGTTAAGTTATTTCAGGACATTATACACTCTGCACTAGTGATATATCAGTAGAGTGCATTTTTAAGTTTGCCTCTGTGTGATTTTGTTGTTTAAGGCTAAGAACCAGGAGGAGAAGCGTTTGTGGATGCACTACCTCAAGAGGTTAATAGTGGAAAATCACCCCGCGTCTCTTCCCCAGAAGGTTAGTCATTTAGAAAAACGAGCTATAGATGGGAATCGAGTCAGGGGCTTGTCATGTGATGGTAAATATACTTTAATTATGCTTTTTTTTTTACAGGCGAGGCAGGTCCTTGGTGACAATTTTTGTCAATGTAAGTACACTTGCGTTTAGCATTAGATCTTCATTTGCATGTGGAGTGAATGAAGTCACAGCAACGTTGACAAATCACAAGTCAGCTGGTACTGATTACAGGTATGCACCGATTAATGACCATCCGAACAACGTCTGTTTGCTTTACTGACCGAGGTCTTAGCAATTGTAATAAATTATCATAGCAAAAAGAAATCTGTATTCGTAAGAAGCTGTGCATGATGAATGTTCGTAGTGAAAGTAACTGTTGAGTTATTGGAGTTGCAGAGGTGATCCCCTAGAGGGCGCTGTGACCTGTGTAATGTAATGGAGGGTTTCTGTAGAGAAAAAAATAAACACTCTTCCGAGTGACTTATGAGTTAAAATAGAGGAGCTTTACATATTTGAGATGTTTGGCGGAAAATCCAGGGGTAAATGTATGTGCCTGTCCTGTTGTAAGTAGTACTCCCACTGGCTGTATATTCTCGCTACCCTATAACTATACAAACTGGTTCACACGAGTCTCCGGTTCATCTGGCTGATCGTTCCTAATACTGTATATCGATGCATTTTTTACTTCAGTCAGGCAAAAGTATCAATCACTCATCAATCCCTCGTGGTTTCAGTTGTATCTCTGATGCATGTATGTATTTATATTTATATTTACATTACAGCACCATAAGAAGACTACTGTGTGACTCTGGTAATGTCCAGTCTTTGTCCATTTCGGTCAGCGACCTGTTTGACAGAATGTAACGCTTTCGTTAAACGGTGCATACCTGTATCTTAACATGTTCAGTAAGCTCACGACTAGATCACATACTGAGGTTGTGTTTGCCACTGCTATCCTTATGTTTGCATGTCTTTTCAGTCACAAAGCACAGTCAAACCCTGCTATCTGAACATATTCAAATTCCTATCTGTAAATTAGTGGAATTAGAGGGTGTTCTGGATTACCTACACCTTCTTTCCTCATTTTATTCAGTGGTTAATTACGGATTAATGATTGTCTATTTTATATATGTTACAGCGTTAAGCCCTAGTTAGGTATATATTGTAGCATTAAGCTCTAGTTACACATCCAAGTTAAGAACAAGACCTTGCTAGTCGGAGAGATGAACTCTCACTCAATTGACAGATAACAGGCAGCCAGTAGGACTAATCAGAAAGTCCCCTGTGCCGCTATATCAGACTGACGTCACTGAAAGAACGCAGGCATTTGAATATAGTGGTGTGAAAAAGTGTTTGCCCCCTTCCTGTGTTTTAGAACATCAAACCAATTTAAATATTAGTCAAAGACAACACAATTAATCACAAAATGCAGTTTTTAAATGAAGGTGTTTATTATTAATGTGGAAAAAAAAATGTGTGAAAACGTGATTGCCCCCTAAACCTAATAACTGGTTGGGCCACCCTGAGCAGCAACAACTGCAACCAAGCGCTTGCAATAACTTGCAATGAGTCTTTTACAGCATTGTGGAGGAATTTTGGCCACTCATCTTTGCAGAATTGTTGTAATTCAGCCACATTGGAGGGTTTTCGAGCATGAACGGCCTTTTTAAGGTCATGCCACAGCATCTCAATAGGATTCAGGCTACTCCAAAGCACATTCAGAGCTGGACTTGCTGGTGTGTTTTGGATCATTGTCCTGCTGCAGAACCCAAGTTCGTTTCAGCTTGAGATCACCAACAGATGGCCGGACATTCTCCTTCAGAATTTTGTGGTAGACAGCAGAATTTATAGTTACATTTATCACAGCAAGTCTTCCTGAAGGTCCTGAAGCAGCAAAACAGCCCCAGACCATCACACTACCACCACCAGATTTTATTGCTGCTGTAATGTTCTTTTGCTGAAATGCTGTGTTACTTTTACACCAGATGTAATGGGGGACACACCTTCTAAAGACTTCAACTTTTGTCTCGTCAGTCCACAACATGTTTTCCCAAAAGTGTTAGGGATCAGCAAGATGTGTGCTGGAAAAATTGAGACGAGCTTTAATGTTCTTTTTGCTCAGCAGTGGTTTTCGTCTTGGAACTCTGCCATGCAGGCCATTTTTGCCCAGTATCTTTCTTATGGTGGAGGCATGAACACTGACCTTAGCTGAGGCAAGTGAGGATTGCAGTTTTTTGGATGTTGTTGTGGGGTCTTTTGTGACCTCTTGGATGAGTCGTCGCTGCGCTCTTGGGGTAATTTTGGTCGGTCGGTCACTCCTGGGAAGGATCACCACTGTTCCATGTCTTCGCCATTTGTGGATAATGGCTCTCACTGTGGTTCCCTGGAGTCCAAAAGCTTTAGAAATAGCTTTATAACTCTTTCTAGACTGATACTTCACTTGGTCCTATGCAAGTGATGTACTGATTGAGAACAGGTGTGGCAATAATTAGACCTGGGTGTGGCTATAGATAGTGAACTCAAGTGTGATAAACCATAGTTAAGTTATGTTTTAACAAGGGGGTGGCAATCACTTTTTCACACAGGCCCATGTAGGTTTGGATTTTTTTCTCCCTTAATAATAATTACCCTCATTTAAAAACTGCATTTTGTGTTTATTTGTGTTGTGTTTTTACTAGTATTTAAATTGGTTTGATGTTCCGAAACACTTAAGTGTGACAAACATGCAAAAAAATAGGAAATCAGGAAGGGGGCAAACACTTCACTGCATTTCACATCACTGTACCTAAAACTGGCCTTTACTTAATAAGCTCAGACAGACAGACAGACAGACAGACAGAGTGCTAAAAGTAATACAGAACTGGGATACACAGAGTCTAACAGACAATGGACTAACACAATATATATACACTAACAGTTAACATGTAACACACAAGACAGGGAACAGTATATAAAACAGGAACTGGAACAGACAAACCGTAATAAGAGTGACAGGAACAACAAGAGCCAGGAACAAGAACCAAGCAACAAGGAAGAGAAGACAATATCTGAGAAGGAATTGAACAAGAAGGAAGGTTTAAACTGGGGAGAAAATGGTCAGAGGGGAACCATATAGGATGATGTGGCTAACGGGCTGTTCCCAGCACTCATCATCCTGACACAATTAGGCACCTTCCAGAATGTAATACATTCCGATAACAGGGTTTGACCAAATCATCCTGTGTACAGTTGGGTATATAATGCAGTGAATTGTTAGCTGGTTCTAGAGTACTAGGTTTATCTGCTATGTGTTTAAAGCCTGATCTGTTTCTGACATTCAGCTCCCCAGTTTCAGCGAGAACCAAACCAGAAGCCTGCTCCTTCTCCTAAGTTAGACGATGCTCATACCTTTCACCGAGGAAGAAGGCAATCAGGTCTGTGAGTGAGTTTATCATGAGTCAGGATTCAATCATTTGTACGTTTTTCTCTCTTTTTTCGGTTCTCAAAATGATAAACATTTATTGTAAGCCTCTGATGATACTGTGAATGTTACCAGGTTAGCATTCAAAGTCACTGCGCAAGAGGGTTTAGCACCTGTACTCTCAACATACAAGGACATTTGGCATATTAATTTACACCAGTGGTCCCCAAGCTTTTTCTGCAGTGCCCCCCTTTTGTGGATGAGAATATTTCTGAGCCCTCCATTCCAACGCACAAGTACAGTGGAACCTCAGCATTCAAACTTAACGAAGGCCGTTCCGACTGCGATTTGTTCAAAGTTGGAATTGAATTTCCCCAAAAGAAGTAAAGTAAATAGGATTAATCAGTTCCCGACTTTTTTATGCCTATATTCATATGTAACTAATGATTAAAAGCATGAATAAAGCAAAGGAATGTAATACAGTAATAGTAATGAACACATACATCAAATAATTGAAATATTAAAAACATTAATGAACGTAGTTCACATCTTATCACTGGGACACCGGCACCGAGACTGAGGGAGTGTCTGAAACCACACCCATAGACTGATTATTATATATATATATATATATATAACTAGACTAGACTCGTCTTTGGATGATCGCACCATTGAATGTTTTATTTAGGGTGCTCATGTTCGAAGTTGTAATTTTTCTTTGAATTTGTGGGCAAAAAAAATTCTAACGGACCATTCAATGTCCAAAATGCTCGAATTGCGAGGTTCCACTGTACGTGTCTTTTGCTTCCAACCTCCACTGGAATTCATTTTAAACATCGTAATTCAATAACTTCCTACTGAACAAAACAACATAAAGCATCAATTCAGCTTCACAGTGGAATTGTTACAAGTGGCATTCATTATGTATCCTAATTGTTTACTGTATGACAGCAATGACGTTTTTTAAATATCCTGCCTCCATGTGTGTTCTTTTGTTTTTGATAGAGCATGCAGTAAGTCCTGTATTTCCTCTTCACGACACACCCTGTATTGTGTGATCGCATTTACAAGAAATGATTTAACATGGCATTTTGTTAAAAATATTCAGAGCGTGACCTATTTTCCTTCACATCCATTCCTTCCCTTGACTTAGAGTCTGAATCCCAAATGCCTTTGTAGTCCCCACGGATCTTATACACTCTGCTTAGTGCCCTACATTATCACTGAGGGGCATCTCTGGTAACCTGTTCCAGAGAGACATATCAATCGTAAGATACAGTATCTGCTTAGCTGTACTGTTCCACAAAGCAGCTACTTGTAAAATTTCAAGGTTGTGTTCCTCCTTATTGTGCTTGTTACCCTCTCTGTATGTGCCTACTTTCAGTTATTTAACACTTACTACAGCGCTTTCGTCTTTAACTGTCATGGGTCATGGTAAGGTTATTGTGCCTCGGGTAATGTAGGCGTGCAGGTTGGTCCACACAGCAACGGCAAATCAAAACTGTGTTATTTGGGATATCGGGTCTTAGATAAAGAGTAGACTGTGTACATCACTCCATCTCCCTTCCAGTTTTGTAATATGGCTGTCAGAACAGTCCTACAAAGTAGGTGCAGTCCTGACAAAGAACACCTGCAGTATATAGACAAAAGTTACATCTAAGCATTGTAGGCTGCTACAGCAGTCTTGGCTCATCACAAAGGGCTTTAGAACATGACTGTGAGGTTGGCTTCTGATGTTAGACAATACGCCCTGACTCGCTTTTGGCATCCCAGTGAATATACAAAATGTCTGATGGAGTTCAGGTCAAGGTTCTGTGTAAGCCAGCCAGGTTCTTCACAATACAGTTATCTATGGACTTTGGTTAAGGACAGCAGGGCAGAGAAAGTTGATGAAATGAGTTGCTGGAAGCAGAAACCTATAAATGTGTGATATTGAGAGTCAGTACAACCCATTCCACTGCCACCGTTTGTCTATGGAGAATCCAGAAATCTACACTTTGTGTTATGAATGGCTTACAAGTGAGTGTTTCTGAAATAGAGCTCAATAATTACAAGGGGTGTCCACAAAGTTTTGTCTATATGATGTTGGACATTAAATTCCAAGGTTTTTTTCCACTTACAGGCAGTTTTGTTTTTCCTAATCACATGGGAATCTCCAACCGTTTGTGTCTGAGAGCACCAGTGAACATGCTTCTGTGTTGCATTTTTCTCATATTTAACACAGTGTGTTTTCATTTCAAATCATGCAATCAGTTCCCCTTTTGCTGTAATGACAGCCATCCATCTTATTCCAGCTTGACTTCACAATATTCCAAAGAGTGTCTTGTGATGTTTCTGAATTCTCGGCTTTGTCTGGTCTTCAAGTGCCCCTGTAAATGCTAGATGCAGTTTAGGTCAGGTGACTGTGGAAGAAAGTCCATGCCAATCAGCACTTTGATCTCATTGGTGCTTTTTCTATTCTGTAGAACCCCCAGAGTTCATGTACACTCCTGAGAAAGCCAGGAAAGGCCTTCCGATGCTACTGGAAGGCAACCTCCCGTACCGCCGAGGGCGCAGACAGTCAGGTAACAGCACGAGACGTAAAATTTCAATTTCACTAAATGATGGGAAATATTGCGTTTGGATTTACATAGAGTCATTTTACTTTCTTAGCTCCTGCCAAAGACATAGAAGCAGCATTCCAGCAAAGTGGTGAGTGGCTTTGTTCAGTCATTACCTGTGATTTTCTCATGTGTTTCTTCGGTTCTAACCACCTCTGGTCTTTTTGTCTCTTGTGCCATGCTCTCACTGTTGGATGGCAGTCTCTTTAAAGGTAAGAGCACCGTTTAGAGAGAAGAAACGACTGTAGTTGTCAGATTCCATTATAAATAAAGGCAGTGCCTGTGTAGAATAATGTGACTTTGCAAGTTCTCTGATGTTTGTTTTGAATTGGTGGATTTCTAGGCTGGTAGTGAAGGGGAGCTCTACCCACACGTCGAGAGTTTGGGTTCTTCTGGCAGTGCCAGCACTCTTGCGTCTTCAGTCATCGAGGTCGATTCGGGCCAAGATAACTTGGGTCTCGGTCAGGATGAAGACGAGGACATGTCTCCTCTTCCGACACCCCCGACGCTGTCCATTACAGAAGAAATCATGCAGTTCATCAACCAAAGTCGTGCACGAGAAGGCATGGCCGAACTGTCATCTGATGTGGTGAGGAATGCATTTCTAACCATATCCATGTATTACTGTATTACTGTATGGTTGGGATGTTTGGATCGTGGAACTTCCTTTTGCATTTTATCGTAAAGCACTTTGGTTTTAAATGTGCTCTATAAATCAAATTTACTGACTTGCTTCCTGACAAAATCTGATTTTCTGCAGTTATCTGATTATTATTAACTGCATGTAAACGCACTCTGATTGGTTCGGTCATCTTTTTATTCATTTCCTCGCAATGCAATGACTGAATTTTGATCTCTATGCAGTGCGAGTCCAAGTCAGAGCCTCTGGATGACAAGTTTACTGAATCGCTGGACAAACGTCCTCCACAAATAAACAGCGAGAAAGATCAGCACGAGATGATTCCCAAGAGCCCAGAGGACGAGCAACCAGTATGGTCAGAGAAGGAATACGACACTGGATGTTCTGTACCTGACGTGTCAACGGTTTCAAGTTCTGTGAAAGATTTTGGAGAAGACGATTCACCTGTGGCCACGCATGACCATCAGACAGGAGAGATAACGTCCATGAACTTCAATGGAAGCGAGTCATCAGAATCGGAGGCGGTCCAGAATGTACCTGACGAGTATGAGCAGAGGGCATTTGAGGACGTCGCGAAGGATGAAATGTCTGACTCGGTGAAGAACGTGGAAGATGTTATCAGTGACTCCCTCGGTGATCAGGTCGTTAGCGCAGGCGAAAGTGCAGAGGCCGAACAAAAGCTGACCAAAAGTGACCGACAGATCATCGAGAAGATTCGCAGCTACTACGAGGCGGCGGAGGCGGTGGTGGAGGACGGACAGCTGACGCGGAGAAACAGCTTCTCAAACATCCCCGCTGGCTTGGTGAAAGAGTCCGTTTCACGCTTTAATGTCTGCGTTCACCAAGCGAGCCTGTGCGATTCTGAGAGCGGGCTCTCGGATTGTAACGACAATGACATATTGTCCACACCATCCGGTGCGTGTGACCAAAAGGGAAGGGTTTTTGGTCAGTCTGAGTACATCTGTAGTGCCTCTGCAAGTGCTTCCAACAACCGAGGACAGAGTGAGGAACAATCTGACGACAGTGAGCAGACATGTCAGTTCAAACCCTGTATGGAGCTTTGGAAGGAAAAAGAGAGAAAGGCTTCAGGTCTTCAAGAGAACCTTAAACCTAGGAAAGAAAGCAGAGACGCATGTAGAAATGAGTCATTTTCAGGAAATAATAAAAAGCCCCGTCAACCTGTACCTGAGCAAGACTGTAATGTCAGCGCGGAGTCTATGCAAAGTCCTGAACAGACAGAGAAACCTGCCCAAACGCTTCATCCCACTGATGAGCCCGGAGAGAAGGCTTCTTCAGTGGACTGTAATGGCGGCCTAGATGGGATCCCCAGTCAGATTAAAGGTATGGGACAGTCACAGCACGGCAAGGTTACCTGCAGCAGCACCCTTTATGAAGGGATCACAGATGTGTCAGGTCTGGGATTTTTCGAAGATGGTTCATTGGACCAGTGTTTGGTGGAGAACTCTGAAAAAATCCTAAGTAAAGTGCAGATGCTGGCACGCATGTACATGGCCAAGTCGAGAAGCATGAAGGTACCGCTGCATCAGAAAAGGACACGGCTGACAAAAGGACTGTGTAAAGTGAAGATGCCTCCAAAGTCTGAATTAGTGCTGCATGAAGCAGTGGTGGAGCCACAAAACAAACATTCAGGTGAGACTTACATCTCATTTAATCTCTTTAATCAACATGTCTACATGTCTCCAGTAGGACTGGATTAATTTTGACTTTCTCAAGTTAAACAAGGATAAAACAGTTCTGGATGTTGGTATTGACAGCATTCTTAGGGATTTGCAGGTGACTCTTTGCTCACACACATCAAGTTATGGTTTTCCCAGAAACTCGGCTGCTGTTTTTGATCTTTTTCATTGAATTTTCAGTGCTCAATAAGAAACTTGTTCATTCCTGTTTGTTTGTTATATATATAAGTGACAGACACAAGGTTACATCAACACTCAAAGTCATTTATATGTGCGTGCGTGCGTGCGTGCGTGTGCGTGCGTGTGTTTGTATGACTTCGAGTGTGAATGACCTTGAGTGTTGATGTAACCTTGTGTCTGTCATTTAATGGCCTTTGATGCTGAAGAGCAAAATGTCCATCTTTGAACATGTGCATCCTAAATAAAACACTAAATGGTGTTATATTCCAAAGACAATGCACCTAATCCAGGTCAGTTGGTGGTGATAATCCATCAATATGGTGCCAAATGCCATAAAACCCAAAATAATAATACGAAAAAGAAGACCTAGAGCATTATCATAGGTATATTATGTGTATATATGTGTAGAAATGTGTGTGTGTGTATATACAGTGGTGCTTAAAAGTTTGCGAACCCTTTAGAATTTTCTGTATTTCTACATAAATATGACCTAGGAACAAAGGAGATTTCTGAGCACCTCAGGAAAAGAGTTGCTGATGCTCATCAGGCTGGAAAAGGTTACAAAACCATCTCTAAAGACTTTGGACTACACCGATCCACAGTCAGGCAGATTGTGTACAAATGGAGGAAATTCAAGACCATTGTTATCAGGAGTGGTCGACCAACAAAGATCACTCCAAGAGAAAGACGTATAATAGTTGGCGAGCTCACAAAGGACCCCAGGGTAACTTCTAAGCAACTGACGGCTTCTCTCAGATTGGCTAATGTTAATGTTCATGAGTCCACCATCAGAAGAACACTGAACAACAATGCTGTACATGACAGGGTTGCTAGGAGAAAGCCACTGCTCTCCAAAAAGAACATTGCTGCTCGTCTGCAGTTTGCTAAAGATCACATGGACGAGCCAAAAGGCTATTGGAAGAATCCCAGAAGTTGAATCTGTTCATCTGGACATGATAAGAAAATCCCAGAAGTTGAATCTGTTCATCTGGACATAGATTTTGTTGGAGAAACGTTTCGTCACTCATCTAAGTGACTTCTTCAGTCTCAGCAGTTGGAAAACTTCCCCAATCTTATATACAGCACCTTTGCATAACGACTGGTACCAGCACCATTGCATAACAATGGGACCGGTGATCAGTTTAATATGCAGATTGACATAGCCATTAACGACCAATGGCCACGTGTGCCATTCACACAGGATTGGGGGAAGGGCTGTGATGGCAATGGTGCTGGTACCAGTCGTTATGCAAAAGGTCTGTTGTATATACAGTAAGATTGGGGAAGTTTTCCAACTGCTGAGACTGAAGATGTCACTTAGATGAGTGACGAAACGTTTCTCCGACAAAATCTATGTCCAGATGAACAGATTCAACTTCTGGGATCTGGGTTATTGAGCATGCATCAAAACTATTGGAAGAATGTTTTTTGTGGACGGATGAGACCATAAAAAAAACTTTTTAGTTTAAAAGAAAAGCATTATGTTTGGGAAAGAAAGGAAAACACTGCATTCCGGCATAAGAACCTTATCCCATCTGTGAGACATGGTGGTGGTAGTATCATGGTTTGGGCCTGTGTTTGCTGCATCTGGGCAGGACGGCTTGCCATCATTGATGGATTCCTAAAGGAAAAAATGTCAGGACATCTGTCCATGAACTGAATCTCAAGAGAAGGTGGATCATGCACACCAAGACAGCGACCCTAAGCACACAAGCCGTTCTACCAAAGAATGGTTTAAAGAAGAATAAAATTCATGTTGGCCAAGTCAAAGTCCTGACCTTAATCCAATGGAGATGTTGTGGAAGGAAGGACCTGAAGCGAGCAGCTAATGTGAGGAAACCCACCAACATCCCAGAGCCGAAGCTGTTCTGTACAGAGGAATGGGCTAAAATTCCTCCAAGCCGGTGTGCAGGACTGATCAACAGCTACAGGAAACGTTTAGCTGCAGTTATTGCTGCACAGGGGGGTCACACCAGATACTGAAAGCACAGGGTCACATATTTTTGCCGCTCACTAATATGTAATATTGGATAATGTTCCTCAATAAATAAATGACAAAGTATAATATTTTGTCTCATTTGTTTACCTGGGTTCTCTTTATCTACTTTTAGGACTTGTGAAAATCGGATGATGTTTTAGGTCATATTTGTGAAGAAATATAGAACATTCTAAGGGGTTCACAAACTTTCAAGCACCACTGTGTGTGTATATATATATATATATATATATATATATATATACACACAAACACACACTTTATCAGACACTCGGCCTCAGTCTCTGTGTCACTGTCCCAGTAATATGACATGGCAAAACTACATTTGCTTCAATGACAATTGAAGTTTCACCTTATGTTCACTTATTTCATGTCTTTATTGATTATTATTATTGTATTACATTCCATTGCTTTATTTATGCTTTATTCATGCTTTTAATCATTAATTACATACGAATATAGGGGGGAAAAAACTATCATTTGGGAGTCGGGAATGGGTTAATCCTATTGACATTACTTCTTATGGGGAAATTTGTTTCTGATTTAAAATAAAAATCACAGTTCAAAGGCCTTGTAGTACCAATTAAGTTCAAATTCTGAGGTTTCACTGTGTATCTTTAATAAATGACTTGTAATGACTTGTAAAGTTGTCCTTAATTCTCTGTATGATCCCCTGCATCATTTAATACGAGATGTTTTCGGTTTGTTTGTGTAACAGATGTTCACATGGAGTCCTTTGCTTCCTCTCTGCCTGAGACCTTTGGACATATCGTCGTTCGAGAGCAGTTCACTCCGGCGTATTATCAAGAAAACGATTGCAATGTTATCGGTCTGAAAGAGCAGGTCACCCAACCTGAAGCTACTAAAGCAGAAATGTCATCTAGTGAAGCCGTGACCATTTGTACAGAGTTATCAGAAATAACAGAGGAACATACAGATTTGGGAACTGATTTGGTCTCACAGAATTCCTTAGAGTCAGATACAGATCAAGAAATGTTTTGTAAGGAAATCCAGTCCTTATCGCTTCCTCCCTGCACCGAATCTGCAACTGAAAATGTTTCCAAAACATCGAGCAGTCAGTACAAAATAATTCCTGAGCTGAATGCGGAGCAGGCGTTGTATTCGAACAGGGAGGACCATTCAATAGCAAAGGGTGAACCAATGCCAGTGAGAGAAGCTGAACATGAAATGTCATTATTAGTTAGGGACGATCCAGCGTTGCCTTGTTATTCTGACTCTAATCCTGAAGCATTTTCTGATTCTGAAGCTGGAGCTTTCAGGGAAAAAGCCAATACAGTCAGAGAGAACAGTAGCTTGGTTTTAGAACCCCGTCTAAGCAGACAGTTCATTGAGGATACAGTGAACGAAACTCACTCGGAGCTGTCGGAGAATTCTGGCTCCGTAGAAACTCCATGCATTGAGACCTGCACTCTGTCCGTCGCTGGTGTCACGGATCCGGCGGAGTCGGTGCCGAATGTTGACGACTGTGTCTCAGAAACGAGTGATAAAGAACCAAATTCAGATGTGCCCACGTTGGAGGAATCGTCACAGATTAAGTCACGGCCCTTACCTACGACAAGCCGTATCAAGGTCCCGTCTCCACTCGGTTCGAAGATCGTGCAAGATCCAGACTATTTACAAAGCAGACAGGTAATAGACAATGGTGTGCTGGTGTTAGACCCTCCCCCTGTGCCTTCTTCATGTCAGCAAAATGCAGATAATCTTCCAAAGTTCAGCAATCAAACACCAGCCAATCTTTCATCTGCTATGGGAAGAAGGAACCTGCCTACGTGGAACACGTCCAACGTTCCGTCCTCTCAAAGGTACCGCACAGAGCATGTGTTTTGAATTCCTGTTTGCTGAATTGTGCCTTCCAAAATGCCAAAAAAAAGTTATTTCTCTTTTGATTTTAGACTACCACAGCCTCCGATGTTACAAGAAGACACGGTTTCTGTTAGTAGACAGTCTTACAGCGACAGTTCCTCAGGTTCTGCAGGTTCGTCAGATCCGAAACCGCAGCCCGACTTTAACGTCAACCTTCGTATGCGCTCGTCCTCCCCCGTGCGAGGCTCTCAGACTCTGAACTCCTCTGCCGCTGCCTCTGCACTTGCCAAGTCACTTGCTGCCTCTTGTATCAGTCAGACGATCTCCCAAAGCATGGCCAAAAGGAATGCTCGCGCCCAGGCCGCCTCTCCCTCCGCCAGATCCAGTTCTTTGCCGACATCTGCTTCAAGACTGCGGTCTCCCTCTCCGAAACCTTCCACCCTGGACTCATGTACACAGTCCGATTCTAGGACTGGGGCTCTATCCCCTGAAGGAACGGGTAGCCCAATACCAAAATGTCCCCCATCCCCTTTCCGCTCTCACAGTCTGCGGTCTAGCCCGGCAAACGTGACGTCTCCTCCGCCTTATCGCAACCAGCGATCAGCGTCCCCAGTCATTCTTCACTCGGGACCCTCTGTTCCACGTCACTCCGAGCAGGCTCATCTTCGCCTGAATGTCAATAACAACAATAACGCTGCCCGGTGGGCCGGTAATAACAAAAAGTCATCGCCTCCTTCCTTTCATGACCTGCACCAAGGTACGTCTCACAACAGAATCGCGCGGCCGTTCTTATCCTCTGAGCCTAACTCACGCGTTCAGTCGCCCGTACCCTCCCCTTCGCCATCTCTGATGACCCGTATATGCTCCCCACCGCTTGTCCAAAGTAGTGCTAGTCCATTAATAACCAAGCCCCCCAACCCTCGGACCTCCAGGCAGGGTGCAGCTAGTCCTTTCACACCTTTGTCTTTAGAGCTGTCTCTGACAAATTCAGCCTGCTTCTCACCTCCGTGCCTGAGTCCTAGGATTACCTCGCCGCCACCCATCGGCATTCCTACAAACCTATGGTGCGTTGCGAGTCCTCAGCCGAGGAATCCGTCGTTGAAGTCACCTCCCTCACCGACAAGATCAGAGGTGCTTTCAAATGCCAAAAGCTCCAGAATTCCTTCTCCGTGCTCAGCATCCTTCTCTCCGACTCACAGGAGGCCGAGAGGTGGCAGCTTGCCATTTATGAATTTGGCAGACAGGCCGTCGAGCCCGTCCAGAAATGAACACTGGTCCTGGGCAGAGAATGGACAATGGTCAGTGAATTCAGAGTCTGGTCCGACTAGTCCTGTGAGGTGCTCCTACAGTGGCACCCCTGTTTGTGTCAGTCCAGGACTTCAGTCTCCATTTAGGGTTCATGCCGGAAAGACCAGCCATGGTGAAAAGCAACAGGCCAGCTTTAACTGGCCAGATGTGCATGAACTGCTGAGCAAACACAACCAAGAGGTCAATTCTGAATGTAACTATTTAACCTCTTCGTCATGTCCCGAAACTGGCCCGGAGGACTTAGAACTGGGAACTGCTACGTGCCGAAGCAGCCTTATCTGTGCCTATGTTTCTAGGGGGACTGCGGTACCTGACAGAGATGCTCCCTTTCAATGCGGAGAAGCTGGAAAACAAGGGGATAACGTGCCAATAGAGGGGAATAAGGCAGCATTAAAAACCAGCTATGCCACAACTGTAAACCTGCAGATAGCTGGAAGTGGGAGAATTGCTTCTTTTAGTAACGCCCAGGTTAGTCTAACTCAGACCCTGGCACCGGTGTCAGACAGCCAGGGCATTCGCCGAGTCAGCGCAAACGGCTGCACAGTCTCAATACAGAACTGCAAGAGGCTCTGAGTGGACCTTGACTGAGCTTGACTATTACTTTCGCATTATTGTCATTTTAATAGGCACTTTAGCACGATGCAAAAGGAGTTAAATAAAGAGCCACGGCCACCTATGGGAACCCATGGGAACGACAAATTTACGGGTGTCAAGAAAATGATGGTGACGCTCAGTGATAACGCCTGACACACACCTCGAGTTTGGTTTGCTTTCTGACCAGTATTTCAGATAATTGTTTTGTCCAGCAGTGTTATTTTATTGCTTACTTTTATATAAATGTACCTTACAATTTACCTGTAATTGAACTAAAGCCTCTGTGAGTTTTTCATTCCGATTCATTGGCAGTCCTCTACCTACGGAAAGTTGAAATCTAAACGTTCTCCTCAGCATGACGTGATTATGAGAGGTTATGTCGTTACTACAAGGCATTGCGGTGTAAAAATGACAAAGAGCATATCATTACTACTAGCAAGCGGCTCTCAATCATGTTGTCACATTTTATAGCAGTATGACTGACGGGGTTAACTCAGGGTGAAATCCGATATTCCTGCAGCTCGGCTTCACTGCTGCTCACGCTCAAAATTAGACCTGCTTGTTTCTATGACCCACAGTTCAGGATAGTCACAGCCCGAACTGCTTTTATTGACCAGCTTGAGCAAATTGGAATTTTCTGCTTAAAGAGCCTGATTTATAAAGAGGTTCTAAAGAGGTCTGTAATATGCATATACAGCATATAGGTGGATTGGCTGAGGGTTGTCACTTAAGCCGGTCCGAAAAAGTCACATTTTGGGGGCCGTAGATACAAGCACACAGTCTCTTTCCAATCTAGTTGATGCACAGGTTATTCAGGTTATAGTCAGCACAGCCACAAAGCGCAACGTGACGTCTAAGATATGTTTGCTATTGGTAATGCGATGCTCTGTGTCATTTGTGCGGCTTAATGTCTCGTTGTAACGACGTGGCATCTTGTCATGACCACTTGCTGAAATGATTCTCTTTTATTTTGCTTGACAGCAGTAAGATTCCGTAGTCCTCTTATTTATGAAGTGATCTTTTTCATGGCACTTAACTGTTTTCTATGTGGTTTGCACGTCTGTAAAATGATCGCCTTTCACTCTGTACACTTTTGTGTATGTCAAGGGAAAAGTGGAACGTTTTGAATTCATGTAAATCAAAACATGACCCGTCTTCAGTTTAAAAATAAATGTCTTTGTTAACAATCAATCCACGAGTTCCTTGAAAAGCAGACTCTTTTATTGTGATTTGTTTTCTAAGTAAGGGGTTTTTTCAACCTGTGGGGCGGCTTCCCGGGGGGGCACTAGATTAAGTAAGTGTGTAGTAGGGCAAAGCATAGTAATGTTATAAGCTAAGGGGCAGAGATATTTAATTTTTTAAAAGTTATTTTAGAATACCTCGATGCATTGATATCCCACATTGTCTCACACAAACATAGTCTTTGTCCCACATCTGCTGATTTGGAATCTGGTCACCCTAGTGTGTAGGGCTCAATCACTGACAGAGCTACATAGTCACCATTACCAAATTATTACCCCAGCACACTAGTTAGTATGGTAGAATGCAGATTTGGACACAACCCTAGTGGCCTCCATGACACTATTATGCTCCTCTGCAACAAACGTTTCTGACCTCGCAAAATTCATAATTATAGGATACACGTATGCCCTTTACCTCATACATTTTCTGTACTGGATTACGTCAGTAGTGAGTACCACTCCTCTTTCATGTTTTGTACTGATCCACAAATGGTTTTGCTCTGAGAAGCAGGCTCAGCTGTCACGCAGAATAAGACACTCTTGGGAAGCTGACCTCATACAGAAATGCAGCTGCACATGTAAGGGGCAGGGGTTGAAATCCCAGGGAAAAATAGAGTTGTCCCCTATTATAACTGTCTACATAGCGATATAATGTTAAACAATACATAGTTACATTCATTGAAAGTACTTGTGGAAATTATACTGTATTTCTCTATATATTTCTCTAATATCTGTAATCAAATCTAATTTACTTTTGTTAGACTGCATGCATGGAGCATTTAGCAGACGCCCTTATCCAGAGCGACTTACAATTGATGCAATCTTACAATCCAAGCAATTGTGGGTTAAGGGCCTTGCTCAAGGACCCAACAGTGGCATCTTGGCAGAGGTGGGATTTGAACCCTGGACCGTTTGGTCCATAGTCCAGTACCTTAACCGCTAGGCTACCACAGTCCTGTTACAAATCATTTAATCAGCATAGCAATGTGAGTTGAATCTTTGAAAAAAAATATTATTTTGGTATTTTGCATGTTCCCCATTACATGGAATGACATGTTTGTGTAGCATATTATAATCCATGTTATTCCAGCGTGATTCCACAATAATCCAAAGGGCATCCTGTGATCTTGCTTGGCCTTTGTCTTCTAGTGCCCCATAAATGCCATGAACTTGGGTCAGCTGAATGTGGAGAAAAGTCCATGGCTGTGTTTTAATAGCCCTTTAAACATGCCCATGCCCAACCTCTCCTGACAACTCGGATGTGTGTGGCACATGCAACACATGGTGGGAGAATGAAGAGCAGCTTTTTAAATCGGAACTCGGTTGAAAAAGGCCTTGGCAGTAAACATAGTACGGCTGATTGTAAAAAAATCTGCAGCCAGACCAGACGGGTCAATGACACAGCAGTGTAGCTTAACAAATAGCTGTTTATAAGCAAACTGCATCAGTTCAAGTTCTGCTGCTGAAGTGGACATTTGGCTTCATTCGTACCGCCAGCCCTTTGAGTGCGCATCTAACATACTACAGTTCAGTTACATGCAGTAGCTTAAGATGTCGTCATGGAAAAAGACAGCTGAAACCCAGCGCTGACAGTTGGCACTCCTTTGGTCTTCAATTAGTTGTTGGAAAGCTTTGAGGTGTCTCTTGGTGTCATTATCCTTCTTCAGTATGAACCCTTCTCCAACGAGCTCGAAGCAAGCATTCTCACTAGTGGTCTCAAACATTTGATCCTGTATTTTTGAGGTCGTTCCCCTTAAGACGAACAGCATTTTAGCATCTCGTGTGATGTAAAGCCTCATTCACTTCTAAACTAGCCTGTCTTTTTTTCTTTGGACACATATTGTAATAATTCATTTAGAAGTGGTAAAGAACTGCTTAATTGAATTAACTATTATTTAAAACAATCATACATATGAGAGTCTATGTGGTCTGGTCTGTGGTCACTGCTTTTATCAATGTTTTGTTGATATATGATTGAAAATAATTAGCAATGGTAGCACTGTCAGTTAAAGTTTGTTCCCTGAAACACTGCTTTGACCAAGGGTGCCTGAATAAGACATACAGGTAATGAAGGGCTGCTAGTTCACAAGTTCTCCATGAGGACTAAGTGAGAATGTGCAGCAGTCCACAAGTAAATCACGATTACGTTTATATGAAGTGAATCGTTTAGAAGATACTTGAAAAGGCGGCGCCTAAGTAATGGGGAAAGGGCGTTTCAAGCTCACTGGGCGCTTGTCGTCGCTTTAACGTGACTCAGAACCCGACTTTCTGTTAACCGTTTCGGCACCGAGAGGGGTGCGCTGTACGCGCAAGCGGATTGATTTCCACCCACACGTGTTTCGAAAGCTTTATTCATATCAGACATACAAATTAAGTGAAAAACCAAGGATTTATCCGAAGATCTTCTCTATGCGGTGGAATAACTGACGCTTGCATGAAGCTCCACAGATACTATCTCCATACTGTTTTCGTGTTCGCTTCTTAGGGAGTTTGAAGGTGTGCGCGGACCACTAGACGAATTTAACTGCAGGGGAGAAAATGTTGAAATGCGGACTGAAGAAATATCGACGCTGTATGTGTCGAAACCCGTAACGAGTTCCATCTGGATTATGGTTACGAGCAGGACGGAGCAGCACCAGTGTTACATGGAGTTTACACTCTTGCTTTTTTATTTCATCGCCGTGGTTTTGATACAAGTCAGGTGTCGCGCAGTTTGCTCTATCGAGGCTGTTCATATGGTGCAGGGGCTCCTATACAACCTGTCCATAATGGTACTATTGCACCTTTCGTTTCATTTACTGTCGCATTAACCTTCATAACAGCAGGTCTCTAGCGTGTGGTGTTTGTTTAACCAAAAGTAAAAGTGCCAACATTTACGTCACTTTTTAAAATATGTTTTACAATTGTATGCATACATATTTAGAAAAAGTCATATTTACGTTTGCTCCATGCAGCGTTCTATTATTTAGAAAAACCAACAATACATGTTTTGTCCAGGGATGCCTGAACTTTTGCATAAGACTGTACCTACTGTATTGTTGGACTGTGTGCATACACAGAGAGTACACAAAAGAACAAAAACACCATGTGGAAAAAAGGATTGCGACCAAGTCATAATGACAAAAACAGCTCCATGACCGGGGTAAAACAAATGAGGCAACTAAGACTTCCAAAGATCCCAAATAGTGAGTACCAGATGTGTTTGTATGCATGGGTGAAATGGAATTAAATGAACACATCTGTGACTTCAGTTAAAATGCCATGATTTGATTCAGAAAGCGGAAGTCTGAAAAACTAATGTGTGAAGAAGTATTACTTGGACTCCAGTCTGATGGTGGTCACATTTCTTCAAATATTTGCAGGTACCACCTGCTAAGTGCAGTTGCAAATCCATAATGGAATGGACAACCATTTTTTTGGCAAACACTATGTCCAGTGAGTGGTAACTTAGTGATGCAGTGGTTAGCGTTGTCACCTCACAGCTCCAGAGAGCCTCCGGACTCGTTGTTTGAGTCTTGCCGGGATGTACGTGTATATACCAAACAACAATGATGTTAAAACCACTGACAACTGAAGTCAATAGTGCTGAATGTGACATACTAAGTTATGACATGTACCATCTCCCTAAACACTGTTTCAGACCAAGTGTACTCCTTCAAAGCAGCTGTATTATTTAATGGCAGTGGCCTCTTCAGGACGATAATGCACATGGCCACACTGCAAGAATTGGTGAGGAAGGGTTTTGACATGACAGTGAGTTCAAGGTGTTGCCCTGGTATCCAAATTCCCCAGATCTCAATCCATCTGTGAGATCCCCAACTTATAACTTACAGGATTTAAAGGATGTGCTGCTAACATCTTGGTGCCAACAGGATACCTTCGCAGGGGGTGGTACGAGGGGGACCCACACAATATTAGGCAGGTGGTATTATTCTGGCACCCTGTGAAAACCCACATGGACTCTGTGGGAACCTGGAACAGCTTCCTGACATGGAGATCTCCGAAACTGTGAGGCGACAGCACTAACCTCTTACACCACTGTGTGACCCTGCATATGTATGACAAATTACAGAACCTATTCCATTCCGTTTAAGCCTCTGAGAGTGCTAAACATGTATATAAACAGGGCTTCCTCTAATCAGCTAAAGCGATCAGATATCCGAAACATCACAGCCAAGGACTTACCGGAAAGCTCGACTGGTACGGGGGCGGATGTTGACCAAACATGATATGCATGCAAGATATAACCAGTAGAAAATCTTAAACATTATGCCTCAGAATCAACATAGAACTACTTCGTCTGAGATGAGACAAGACTGAGATGAGCCATGCTAGATTTATTATTATTAATGTCACAGGATGGTCTTTGGAACACTGTGAAATCCTGCTGTGATAACATTTAGCGTCATATTATACACACACTTGTGGAGTTCATTCCAACTCGAGTGTGCACTGTTATTACAGCAGAAGAGGGAATGTTCTTACAAGAAATCTACTTTTCACTCACATTGTTTTGCTGATTACATGATTTATAATGGAAGACTTTATTATACCCAAGTATAATATTATATACTATTATACTCAATATTATTATACCCAAAATAGATTAAAAATGCAAAACAGAATCATCGGCACTAGTGGTGTCAGATTTTTGGCTCCCATTGCACATCCTGTTCATTTTTGCCCACAGACAGTTCAATCCAGTCCAATCTTCCTAGTACAAACAGTGAACTTCCACAAGAGATTCGATTCAATCTGATACACCTCTGTTTGTTAAAGTATCTGATTTTACTTAATGCAGGAGTGTCAAAACCAGTCTCTTAGTCTATCCTGTGTCGCTGGATCTACAGCTCTGGGAAAACTGAGACCTTTCTCTGGTTTTACTATTTGTGTTTACTGTGTGTGAGAGAGAAATGAAAATTAGTGTCAGATTACAAACAAAAAAATTCAGTGGTGCTTGAATGTTTGTGAACCCTTTAGAAATTTCTGCTAAATATGACCTAAAACATCATCAGATTTTCACACAAGTCCTAAAAGTAGATCAAGAGATCCCAGGTAAACAAATGAGATAAAAATATTATACTTGGTCATTTATTTATTGAGGGAAATGATCCAATATTACATATTAGGGAGTGACAAAAGTATGTGAACCTTTGCTTTCAGTATCTGGTGTGACCCCACCCCCACCCCCTGGTGCAGCAATAACTGCAACTAAACGTTTCCTGTAGCTGTTGATCAGGGGAATTTTAGCCCATTTCTCCGTACAGAACAGCTTCAGCTCTGGGATGTTGGTGGGTTTCCTCACATTAGCTGCTCACTTCAGGTCCTTCCACAACATTTCGATTGGATTAAGGTCAGGACTTTGACTTGGCCATTCCAAAACATGAACCTTATTCTTCTTTAACCATTCTTTGGCAGAACGGCTTGTGTGCTTAGGGTCGTTGTCTTGCTGCATGACCCACCTTCTCTTGAGATTCAGTTCATGGACAGATGTCCTGACATTTTCCTTTAGAATTCTCTGATAGAATTCAGAATTCATTGTTCCATCAATGATGGCAAGCTGTCCTGCCCAGATGCAGCAAAACAGGCCCAAACCATGATGCTACCCAGCACCATGTCACAGATGGGATAAGGTTGCTTATGCTGAATGCGTGTTCTCCTTTCCTCCAAAACCAAACGCTTTTCTTTAAACAAAATTTTATTATGGTCTCATCCGTCCACAAAACATTCTTCCAGTCGCCTTCTGGCTCGTCCACGTGCATCTTTAGCAAACTGCAGACGAGCAGCAAAGGTTCTTTTTGGAGAAAGCAGTGGCTTTCTTCATAGCAACCTGTCATGCACGCCATTGTTGTTCAGTGTTCTTCTGATGGTGGACTCGATGAACATTAATTAGCCAATGTGAGAGAGGTCTTCAGTTGCTTAGAAGTTACCCTGGGGTCCTTTGTGACCTACCAACTATTACACCACCTTGATCTTGTAGTGATCTTTGCTGGTTGACCACTCCTGGGGAGGGTAACAATGGTCTTGAATTTCCTCCATTTGTCCACAATCTGTCTGACTGTGGATTGGTGGAGCCCAAACTCTTTAGAGATGGTTTTGTAACCTTTTCCAGCCTGATGAGCATCAGCAACTCTTTTCTCTGAGGTCCTCAGAAATCTCCTTTATTCATGCCATGATACACTTCCACAAACATGTATTGTGAAGAGCAGACTTTGATAGATCCCTGTTCTTTAAATAAAACAGGGTGCCCACTCACACATGATTGGCATCCCATTAATTGAAAACACCTGACTCTAATTTCACCTTCAAATTAACTGCTAATCCTAGAGGTTCACATACTTTTGCCACTCACTAATATGAAATATTGGATCATTTTCATCAATAAATAAATGGCCAAGTATAATATTATTGTCTCATTTGTTTAACTGGGTTCTCTTTATCTACTTTTAGGACTTAAAAAAATCTGATGATGTTTTAGGTCATATTTATGCAGAAATATAGAAAATTCTAAAGGGTTCACAAACTTTCAAGCACCACTGTATGCAAATAATGTCTAAGCAACCTAAGGAGATCAGGTTCCTTTTTGAGTCTTGGTCATCACAAGGTTTGTTTCTTATAACGTTTAGGGAGTTTTTCCTTTCCACTGTTGCCCTAAACATGCTCAGTTTGGGATTGGCCTTAGAAAATAGGAGATAATATGAAATTGTAAAGCTGCTTTGAGACAATGCTCCATCCATTGTAAAAAGCGCTATAGAAATAAATCTGATGAAAATTGATAAGTTATTTACATAAATATGGTCATCCTATTTCAAGAAATGAAAATGACTCCCCATTCAAGAAAGTCCATATAACATGCTATAATCTATTCTGACGATAATCCTAACGTGTTCTTCTGTCTCAACAGGAGCTATATGATTGCAAGCTATACACACCAACGCTAAATGATTATAAGGTATGCTTTTTGTTTTGCTTAGTTTTTTGCATGTAGTGCTGTACTACTGAAAGAGGCAAAATGTTACTAGAGGCGTTCATTGGTTTTACTCACAAGACAGTGTGGGTGTTATTTGAAGCTCAGAAATGTAAGCATTGTGTACTGCAAAATGCTGCGGTACCAACAGAGCTCTAAAGTATTTGCCTTCTTTTTTCAGCAGAACTGCTCTAGTTCTACACTGAATTGCCTTGCAGATGAAATGTACGTTTTTGTTGAGGAGACTCAATCAAACTCTGCTTTGTACAGAATGCTCAGACAGCTGTCAACAAATCTACAAGTGAGTATGAATGTTTAGAGTCCCCAGTATTCCCCACTGAACATAAGTGCTTTTTGGTTATGTAGCTATCAGTGCTTTAATGCTGGGTCACATGGGCTCTGATGCCTATCCCTGGAGAACACAGGGCGCTGGCGCTGGCGCTGGCATAAGCGTTCCCTTGATGTAGTTTGAGTTCACTGCAGGGTCATCAATTCATTGTTGCAGCGCTGATGCCAATGGTGCCTGTATGATGCCCAATCTGGCCGAATCCCAGTTTCTGTGATAGGGACTAGAATGTTAGAATTGTTGACAAAAACATTTGCTTTAGTTGCATAGTACTAAAGTTATACATTTTAGCATGCTCAAAATGGAACACAGTAACGATTGTTATAGAAATGTTATTTGGGGTGTCCTGATCCCATTTGACTCATTTTAGAGAGGACTATCTAGAAGCAAGAATTACATTAACTGCAGTTATTTTTTTATTGGCACCCAGTGGGTCAATGGTATGGATCAAAAGGTTGAGGGTTCAACCGGTGGCTCTGCCAAGCACCTACTTGAGCAAGACCCCTAACCCTCTCTGCTCCAGGTGCGCCAACCCTGATATGCCAAGAGGACAGTTTTGCCAGTTCACACTAACTTACACCAGTTTGTATGTATAAGTGTGAAGACACCGCCAAGGCCAGAACACCAGAATGTTTCTGAAGTGTATACAAACAGCTCACCTATCATTGTGCACAGATAGTGTTGTTGTGTAATCATACATGCGTACTAAATAACTCAGAAAACACATAAAAGAAGTCTGTGTTTGATGAGTTGGCAGTTACTAAGATTACATAAGGTCCAAGGTATTATTGGCATGCCTTCCATGACAGTGAGACAGTTCTTACAATCTGCATTTATATGAGTTGCCTGTGTTCCTCGGTATGCTGATCAGTTACAGAAATACTAAAACTGCCATGAAACTGCGCTGATTGTGTCTAATATGATTCTGTTACGTTGCAGGATAAAAAGAAGCAATGCCCAAAGTGCGAGGTCTACAAAGAGCAAAAAGCAGAGATATTCCTCCAAACTTTACAGGATATTTTACAAGTGATGAATTCTGTGAATAATTGCAATGGGAAAAACAGCCCATCATAGTATGGGCTATGCATTCTTGTGGGCCGGAACCAACCCTCGAGTGCATTTTTACTGGGACTTTGGTTCTATCCAGCTTATTAATCAAATAAGAAACACGTGCATACAATTTTCTACAGAGACGTTTATATTTTTGTGCACCATCAGTGTTATCAGTCTATTGTTATGATTGTTATTATTATTATTATGTAACAACGTATCATTACTGAAGCCGTGTCCAGCTATATTGTTGTCATGTCCATTGTGTGTCGCCAGTACTGTTGCTTTCACCTTACAAAAAGAGAAGAAACAGACATTTATACAATGTAGTTATTTGTTCATGTTTGTATGAAGCCTCTGTTTTTACTGTGCAATAGCTCACCATGACAAAGGAGTGGATGTTATGGAAGCATATCAACACAATCTGTAATTTCATTACAAACTTACATTAAATCACTTAGCAGAAACCCTCATCCAGAGCAACCTACACCTGAAACTGCCTTCACAATACAGTTCAAGCAGCCATGGTTTAAGGGTCTTGCTCAAGGGCCCAACTGTGGCAGCATGACAGTGCTGGGGCTTGATCCTAGGCCCCCTGTGGTAAAGTACCTTAACTCCAATAAGTGTCATGGAATTGATTGTGATTCCTGGCACCCATTTACATTTGGTTATGTGGCAGACAGTGGCAGTTTGGCAGAGGTGGGATGAGAACCCTGGATATTCCAGTATCTTAACCACTAAGCCACCATAGCCCCACTTTCTAAAGTTAAATGCTTGGCATTAGCGTCTTTTGGTGGTCCTTGTTTTGTAATCTGGCTGTCGCTCTGAACTAGTTGCATAGCTCTGCTCTTAACCCTGCAGATTGTCTTTAGTATTTAGCCAGTACATATTCTAAAAAGGGGTATATGTGTATTTGTTTTTGGTTGGTTGACAGTATCCTACCTCTTTATTTTGTGGACATTATTTTCCAATCTCGTATTGTGTATTTTTAATGGGTTACAATAAAAAGAGCATTTGAAAACAAGCAAAATCAATATCAGAGCTAAAACATGAGAGTATGTGTTTGTTCTGTACTGTATTTGTGTTGACTTTGCAAAGCCAGCGTTCAGCTCTCTGACTCTAAACTATATGAACATCTCGGAAACTACACAAAGCTGTATTTTGCACTCTTTATCAGGAACCTCTGTACACTTGCACGTCCATGAAGTTATCTAATCAGCCAATTGAGCGGCAGAAGCACAATGGATAAAATCATGCAGATAAAGGCCAGCAGCTTTAGGTCATGTTTATATGAACCATCAGAATTGGGTTAAATGTGAACTCTGTGATTTTAACCATGGCATCTGTCACACAGGACAGTTTTAAGCACAGTGGTGGACAGTATCGAAGTATAGTTAAATCGTTACTAAAGTTTTTTTTGTGTGTGTGTATCCTTACTTTACTGAAGTATTTCCATTTTGGGTGACTTTTTACTTTAACTCCACTACATTTCAATGTCAAATATCTTACTTTTTACTCCAGTATGTTATGTGAAATCTGTTGTTCCTTTTGGCTTATGTGTGCATAAAAACGTCGTGTATAAAAACAAAAGAAGTAAGTAGCAAACACATCGATAAGGGTATAGCATGCACTTTGTTTTGAACCTGTTTTGACTTATTGGACTAATTGATGACATTCTGTTAAAAGATTGCTGTACCAAGAGAGACACTAGAGTCGTTTCACCTAACATTAGTTATATATCATAAAACATCCTGGTACTTTTACTTCTGATACTTAAGTAAATTTCAAGGCAGATACTTTTGTACTTCAACTCAAGTGGAGTTCTAAAGGGAGGACTTCTGCTTTTACTGGAGTACTATTTTAAACTTGGTATCTCTACTTTAACTCGAGTACATGGTTTGTGTACTTTATTCACCACTGTGTGGATGGCTGGGATTTGAAAAATCTCCTGGGATTTTAGTAGAATGGAAACAGTTTGTTGATGAGAGAGGTCAACAGAGATTGGCCAGACTGGTTTGAGCTGACAAAAAGGCTAGGGTAGCTCCGATAACCGCTCTGTACAAATGTGGTGAGCAGTAAAGCGTCGCAGGATGCACACTGTGTTGAACCTTGAAGTGTATGCACTGTAACAGCAGAAGACCACGTTGGACTCTTAGAGTTTTACAAATCCAACTCGCCTACTTCGTTCACAGGGTACAGGACTTCTTTTAGTTCCTAGACTTTAAGAAGTCACAGCAGGGGGAAAGGCTTTCTCATACATGGCCCCCCAACTATGGAATAAACTTCCCACTTTAGTTCGAGACTCAGACACTCTCCAAAATTTTAAGTCTAGGCTAAAGACATACCTATTTGCACAGGCTTTTGACTAGATTTAGACCGGGATGCATGCTTGGGTCACTGGGCCGGAGTCTGGATCAGTCTGGCCTGCCTGCCTTGGTCCCGTTAGCAGGAGTGTCCGTGGGGCTGTCTGGCTGAACTGGGCTTTGGTCCTCTTGTCTTGACTCGAGCATCCTGCCTTAGACTAAGAGCGAGTGGGGTTTATATTCAAAGAGTCTTATGGTGATCAGAGACATTGGTTGGCTGTCTTTCTGCCGGGGTCCCGTGGGGTTTGCCGATTCTCATGTGATCTTCTTGGCTGTGTTACCTCCATGTCTCCTCTTTCTAGCTATGCTGCTATAGCTAAATTGGCTGGCCAGGGTCTCATGTTACACAAGGCATCAGTGGATTGTTAATAGCACTGTCCTTAATCAATAACTATTACATTTTCTGTTTTCTCTCGAACTGTGTTCCGGTACCAGTTTCCAGCCCACACATGATTCATCCGCTGCAGCTTTCACTCAAGCTGCTTCCGTCATCACTCCCAGCCCCATCATAACCCAGCCCACTTAATGGCCGATGGTGCATACTTTTCCACATTTTAATTCCGAAACTATGACTCCATGACTTTAGTTCGTTCTTTAATTTATCATCTACGACGCCTCCCAAGGAGGGGGTTGGGGTACTTTTTGATCTTGGTCCCGCCCCAAGTTTCTTCCTATACACTCATGAGTTTTTTCCCTTTCCACTGTCGCCCTAGGCTTGCTCAATTTGGGATTGGACGTAGTTATTAGGAGATAATCTAAACTTGTAAAGTTGCTTTGAGACAATGCTCCATTGTAAAAAGCGCTATATAAATAGATCTGACTTGACTTGACTTGCTCTGGTAGAGGCTTTGCAGAGGGCAGCGTTTCTCCAGCACATGTGGTAGCGCTGTTCCGCTTCTCCTCTGGGTTTACAGATCGGAAGCGGATGCGCAGTTCATGTTCACCAACACATCTGCAGCTTTACACCGCGAGCAGAGTGAAACAAACCTGCCAGCTTCATTGACGGATTTGGAATCGCAGTGTTTGCGTCTGTGGAGCTCGGCTGACTCCGATTAAGACTGCAGTCCTAAAGCTTTTTCTCCCGCCGTTCATGTGAGTTAGCTTCTGCTTCACTTATAGAAGAACCGGCGATTTGCTCGGGATATACCTTCTAATCGGCGGAGTTTGTGTGTTAGTATTATTGTGTATGACCAAATTTTAGTGATTTGCCACTGATTTGCATGAATAGTTGTTGCAGATTTGCTGTTAAGAGGATTTGGGAGTTGACATTCCTCAAGCTGCGTTCGTTAGCACACATGCTAGCAGCCAAGTTAGCCATAGCTAACCTTAGCTAAAATGGCTGCTTCTAATAACGTTTCCATTTTAATAGTTCTACCGATTAATTTAATGCCATGGTGAACTGGAGATGGTGTATTTTAACCACTTGGCTGCACTCGGACGCGTTTGTGTTTAGCATTGAATTATTTTGTCACGAATATCACTTCGAGTGCTCCGTGTTGTTAGCAGCAAGCTAACGCCGGTCAGATAGAGTCTTTAAGCCGGCATACTAAGTAGTAACAATATACAGTAACGCATTACTGCTGGTTAACTGGTTTAGTATACGTGTTTGTACGCTAGTATGCGTTATCCAGTTTCCCGTGTTTAAGGTGCAGTTCACAGTCTGTAGTCAAATATTCTCAACTAAGTATTTACTTTATTTGTATTTAGTTTATGCTGCTCCCCTTCCATTCCTAAAAGTAGCTGAAATTGGCCCACAACTAACTGATGGAATTGCTCTCTCGTCTAAATTAACACTTGGAATTTCCTTGGTCGTTGATTTTTCAGTCCATATGTTTATCATGTCTGGTGAGCAGGTAAAGCGGAGAAATGTCAGACAGCGAGGACAGCGACTTTTCTGACAACCAGAGTGAGCGGAGCAGTGAGGCTGAGGAGGTCGAGGAAAACGAGGTAAAGGGGTCACCTGAGCTACTACATCTTTAAAAAGAGAATTGCCTTTAAACATTTCCTCAGGGATAATGGTATGGATCAGTCTCTTCAAAGCACCATTCTGGTGATCTCTGTATAATTAGTCTCTGGATTGAACTCCTTATTTAACGTTTTTTAGGAGGAAGAAGGGCAAGGAAGTGTCGCTGGTAGTGACAAAGCAGAAGAGGAGGAAGGAGAAGACTTGGAGGAGGATGAAGAGGAATATGATGAGGAGGAGGAGGAAGAGGACGATGACCGGCCTAGAAAGAAACCTCGGCATGGAGGCTTCATCTTGGACGAAGCCGGTAAAAGACCGGCTCTGACGTTTCGAGTTTTGTTGTGCCAGAGGTGAGATCCACTTGTAACGATGTGCGCCTTTGTTTTTTGCTCCTTGAATAGATGTGGATGATGAGTATGAAGATGAAGATGAACAGTGGGAGGAAGGAGCTGAGGATATTTTGGAGAAAGGTGAGCATTTTAGACGTTACCTCTTAAGAATAGCTTTTTGGTTTGTTGTTAGATTTAATTGTCTAGTCGAATTGGTTTGTGTATAAGAATAATAGCCTGTATTCCACTAATGTATGGTACATTTTGAGAAGGGCTAAATTGCCTTGTCTCATTAAAGGACGTTTAGAATTAAATTACAGGCCAGCATTTTTCTAATATTGATATCCGAATGCACCTGTGTTTGTACTCGTAGATCAATCAGCATGCTATGTAGTGATATGTCCAGTGATAAAGCTGTAACTGCAGCACATTAATCAGTTGTTTATAACTAGTTTGAGTTAAATGGTGCTGGGATTTTTTTGTGTTCTCTGTGCTCATAATTGTTTGTTTTTTGTGCATGCCCTCTTCAGTTAACGGTAAACCAACTCCAGATTTCTCAGCTCTCTCTCTGTTTTTCTTTACCTTAAATGACTCAGTTCTCATGTTGCCCATACTGTGCAGCCCGTATAACACTCGTCTGTCATGTGTAACGTTGTTATGCTAATGTGCACACGATTTGCACACATCCTAGTAAAGGAGCACGGACGGCAAATACATGCTTTGGCATTTCTCTTCAGTGATCAAATTACTGTACGTAGTTTGTGGAGCTGTTAATTTGTGAAAACCTGTATCAGTCGTAGGACTAGGGCATCCGGGGTAAGTGCTGAATGGAAACCAATCGCGGTCGTTTGCCTGAAATTGCTCCTTTTGGTAATCACTGTAGTGGACCTAGTGAGTTCCTCTCATGTGCTTGTTGAATTGCATCAGCTAACAACGACATTGGCATGACTTCCATCTTTTAAATACATACCACTCAGTGCCTGCTCGTTACTGATGATTTTCTTGTTTCCTTTTGTGTTTTGATTCTTTTCTTTCCGTGTATATGAACCCTTGCCTGCCAATTGCTGTTTTCATATGAAATTGTATTATGGCTCATGTTCCTGCCTCGACAAATCTACGTTGGACTTGAGCAGAGGAGGCTGAAGGTATGTGCTTTACTCCATTGATACAAACCCTCAGTCCGTTAGTACCAATAGTAAAGAACAGCGGATCTTTCCTCAGAGGTTTTTATACCTGGGTGATCAATCAATCAGTTATGTACATGTCTACAGTGCTGCTTGAAAGTTTGTGAACCCTTTGGAACGTTCGCTGTTTCTGAGGACCTCAGAAGACGAGTTGTTGATGCGCATAAGCCTGGAAAAGATGTAAAGATGGCCCCCAATCCATAGTAAGACCATTATTACCCTCCCCAGGGGTGGTCTACCAACAAAGATCATGACAAGAGCGCGAGGAGTGAAGTAGTCTGCAATTCATAAAGGAACTCAGGATATCTCCTAAATTTCGAGTCTGACAATGGTGTGCATCGCAAGGGAAAAAAGCCACTGTTCTCGAAAAAGAAGTCTGAAATTTGTCACAGATCACACAACATTCGGAAGCCTGTTTAAATCAGAAGAGTTGTGTGTGAATAAAGGAAAAAATAGTGGTGGTAGTATCACAGTTTGGACCAGTTTTGCTGCGTCTGGGAGAGTGAATTAAGAATTATAGTAACAAATTGTAAAGAAAAATGTCAGGACATCGGAATCTCTAAAGAACGTGGGTCATGCAGCAAGAGAACGACCCTAAGCACACAAGATGTACTACAAAAGAATAAAGTTAGTGTTTTGAAATGGCATTAATCCAATAGAAATGCTATGGGACCTGAAGCGAGCTGTTCATGTGAGCAAACTTTACCAACATCCCACAGTTGAAGCTGTTCTGTAACGGGGAATGGACTAAAATTTCTCCAAGCTCATGTGCAGGACCAATCAAGAGTTACAGCAGATGTTTAGTTATAGTTATTGCTGCACACCAGATACTGAAAGCAAAGGTCCACATACTTTTGCCACTCACGTATGTAACACTGGATCATTTTCCTCAATCAATAAATGTCCAAGCATTATATTTTCTTATAGGTTCTCTTGATATACCTTCAGGAGTTGCATCAAAATCTGATGATGATGATTTATTTCATATTTGTGCAGAAATATAAAAAATTCTAAAGGCTTCACACACTTACAAGCATCGCTCTGTATCTCTACCTGTGTATATGTTTGTTGTTCGCAGCCGCGCTGATCTGAGGTAGATCAGCTCAATGTGTAATGTAAACCTAAACATAGTCCTTTCATATACACTGAATAATGTTTTGGTGTTCATCACGAGGGTTCTTTTCCTAACTCTGTCGTCTTTGGCACTAGTATCCAACCTCGAACCCGTACCTCTGGATGAGGATCATTCTGGCTCCCGGAGACTGCAGAATCTTTGGAGGTATGGATCCGCGAAGCTCTGTTCCCTCTCTGTTCAGGATGAGGCTTCTGTTATTTATGACTTATGTGATTTATGACTTATGTCTTCACAGAGATTCCAGAGAGGAAGCACTGGGAGAGTATTACATGAGGAAGTACGCCAAGTCCTCAGGGGGAGAGCAGTGAGTTGATCCTTTGACAGCTTTTCAGTTGTGTAACCGAAGCTGAAGTTTAACTGAGTGATTAACTGTCTTACTTTAGAGCTGCATTTGTTATCAGTTTTTACAGTCCTCGGGACGTGGTACCAAGCTGTGGTTTATATCAGTTATTCACTATTTAGTAAGGGTGTAACGATACATAGTGACAGGATGCATCGAGATTCAAATTGACCATGTGCAACTTGGGACATGTAATGCAATTGCATTTTTGAACACCAGAGGGTGCAGTCATGCGTCATTTACGGAACATCTTCCGTTCTTCAGCCAAAACTGGAGATTGGAAATGTTTGAAGGCTGAGCCTGGCATATTTGAGATAGCACTTAGTTATTTCTATTTCTGGTTATTGAAATTGTTTTAACTGTAGGGAAGTAAAGGTTTTATTGTTAAGATCGTATACAAGAAGACGTATTGTTTTGCATTGCTTTAACTTCAGGAAAGAAAGGAATGCCTTTTACCGAACGTACAGTGGTCAGTCGTGAGCTTTGTGCACCCCTTCTATGTAACAGTAGAAAATAATTTGTTTTTTTTCCCCTCCCCACAGTTTCGATGGAAGGTCGGAGGATCTGTCCGATGATATTACACAGCAGCAGTTGCTTCCTGGTGTCAAGTAGGTGCAATCAGTGCTTGGCCTGTCTGTCCAGTTAAATGGAAACCTCTGTGCAGAAACTGAGTAAAAAATGCATTTTAAATTTCAGGGATCCAAACTTGTGGACCGTCAAATGCAAGGTGAGTCCCGAAAATACTCATTTAGTCAAGAACTAAAGGGTTGTTGCACCGAATTTATACAGTTTGTGCTGCTGTTCCGCTAGATTGGTGAGGAAAGAGCGACTGCCATTTCGTTGATGAGGAAATTCATTGCCTACCAGTGCACCGATACGGTACGTTTTTGGTCCGTCTGATTCGGGATGCTGTTTGTAAGATAGCTTATGGCTATAGCTAGATGTATTTGGTAATTACATGTTCAAAATTTGAGTGACCTGCTCGTGGACTGCTAGAGCAACTGAGCAGTTAGAGACCACTTGGGTTGTCAGTGAGGTTTTGGTCGGTTAAAAAAATTTTTTATAGGGGTGTAAACGATGCAAAAAGACGTGCTATGTACTATAACCCAATTTTTTGCTTGTATTTCCTTCAACCCGATTGTTTTCGTGTAGCTCATTGTCATTTCTCTTTCTCTCACCTCTACACAGCCGCTTCAAATCAAATCAGTGGTGGCCCCCGAACATGTCAAGGGTTACATCTACATCGAGGCGTACAAGCAGACTCATGTCAAAGCAGCCATTGAAGGAATTGGCAATCTGCGAATGGGCTACTGGAACCAACAGATGGTGCCCATTAAGGAAATGACTGATGTCCTTAAAGTGGTCAAGGAAGTGACGAACCTTAAACCCAAATCCTGGGTTCGACTTAAGAGAGGCCTGTACAAAGATGACATTGCTCAGGTAGGTTACCCAGTGCTGTCAGGCTGCATATGGTACATAATTAGACAAGAGGTAAAAGGACCTCAAACTGAATATTTTGTATTAAACAGGTAGTGGTAATCACCACACCTGAGCAGCCCTCAAGTCAAAAATAAAGTTGCTGAATTGCTAATGATGAATAAATACATATGTTGAAGTTTGTATTTGTATAAGGGCAGTAAACGCTAACCGAAACGTAATATAAAGGTTAATGAGACCAGTCCGATCGCGCTGCTAATGGCATGTTTAACAGTTCAACATGTCAGAGTGCTCTTTAATGGCATACTTTTGTTTGGGGCAATCTGGACTTTAGGGACTTTGCTGTCTCTTAATTGCCCCAGTGCAGGGATGCCTGACTACCATCATTATAACTTTGCTCCTGTCACGAACAGCCATTGATGCTGATGTGACATTGAGTAAACGAACCAAACGTACGTGTGTTTCAGGTTGACTATGTGGAACCAAGTCAGAACACAATATCTCTGAAAATGATTCCTCGAATCGACTTGGATCGAATCAAAGCACGGATGAGCATGGTAAGTCATGACACCTTCTAGCGTGTGCATTAACGGCCCAAACGATTTGGTGACCTAAAGGCCGTCTCAATTTACAGAAAGACTGGTTTGCGAAGAGAAAGAAGTTTAAGCGACCGCCACAAAGACTGTTTGATGCTGAGAAGATCAGGTAAGAAAGGGGCTTCATCTGTGTTTGAGGAGCTTCACTTTTAAATCGACAGTACTATTCATAATATTTTATTTTCATTAGATTTCTTACTTTTTTTTTACATATCTTGGCTGCCCAAGGAGGTTTGGTTTCTTTTGGAGTTTTGGAGCATGGTGTTAAGCATCATTAGCGTTCCCTTCTCCCCAGGTCACTTGGAGGTGAGGTCAGCCACGATGGAGATTTCATGATCTTCGAAGGCAACCGCTACAGCCGCAAAGGCTTCCTGTTCAAAAGCTTTGCCATGTCCGCTGTGGTAAGTACTGTTCTGTTCTGTTCCTGGATGTGTTCAGTTGTGGCAACGACAAGTTGTTCATTTGTCATATTCCCCTAGATCACAGATGGCATTAAGCCAACGCTTTCTGAGCTGGAGAAGTTTGAGGATCAGCCAGAAGGCATCGATCTGGAAGTGGTGACCGAAACAACAGGTCTGAACAATATCTGTGGAGAGTGTGTCTGTGTGTGTGTGACAGAGTTATGTGGCTGATGTTTGGGTCTCTCTATAGGCAAAGAGAAGGAGCATAATCTCCAGGCTGGGGACAACGTGGAGGTGTGTGAGGGCGAGTTGATCAACCTTCAAGGAAAGATTCTGAGCGTGGATGGGAACAAGATTACAATCATGCCAAAACACGAAGACCTGAAGGTACACAGGATGTGTCTGTCTCATGTTTCATAATGCTCATCAATATCTGTTCCAGCTTGTCGATTCGTTTCTACATTGTCTGGTTCATTTTCATTCGCATGTCATACCTGTGCTGTTGGCTGAGCTTACTTGCGTAGATTGGATTCAAGTCATTAAAGGGTAAAGGCAAACGCAGGATGTTTCATCTTCTCGTTCTGTTTGTGTCAGCACAGAAAAAATGGTGGGGAAAAAAAAATTACAGTTACATATATGAACATATTGCCAAGTAATGGGACTAAATATACATGGCGCTTCTCTCTGGTTTTATTTCCGTCCGGATCAGCCACGTCAGTATTTTTCCTCATTCCTCATCCCATCCGAATAAGACTAAAGGTGGTAGTAGTTCTGATATTGTAAATGCTGATCTTACAGGTTGCGCCCTTTCTTTTTTAGGACCCGCTGGAGTTTCCGGCTCACGAGTTAAAGAGTACTTCCGCATGGGGTGACCACGTTGAAAGTCCATTGCCGGCCGGTAACGAGGGCGACACCGGTCTTATGCATCGTGCGCGTGGAAGAAAACTTTGTCATTCTCTCTCCTGATCTGACCATGCACGAGGTGATCCTCTCCTCCACACGGCTCTCTATTAGTGCATGCCTGAGCTTGTCCGGAAAGTTTGAATGTTTTTCTTTTCACTCATTATTATTGCGTTATCACACAGCTGGGGATTGAGGTATCGGGTTCTTAAAATATGGTATGATGTTATTGGGTAACTTTTCCATTGTGAAAGCCCAGTTCCAGTAAGTGACTTCAAAGCAGGAAGGAACAGTCATTTGAACGAGTGGTCTTTATACACTATTGACCCTGAATCAACATGGCAATAAAATGTTTAATTCCAGCTTAAAGTGCTTGCTCGGGGACTGTGCAGCTGTGCTCAGAGACGGCGTCCGGAGTGGACGCAGGGGGACAGCATGAATGGGGGGAGTTGGTTCAGCTCGATCCACAAACTGTGGGTGTGATTGTCCGGCTCGAGAGGGAGACCTTCCAGGTACTCTCTCTGTCCAGTCCTGAGTGACTTCTTCAAACTGATGTGCTGTTGATCGTCGAATCGTGATGTGTGGACTGTGCGTGTTCTCAGGTGCTTAACATGCATGGGAAGGTGCTGACGGTGCGACACCAGGCTGTGAACAGGCGGAAGGACAACCGCTTCGCTGTTGCCTTGGACTCTGAGCAAAACAACATCCACGTAAAGGACATTGTCAAAGTGATAGACGGACCGCATTCGGTAAGCAAAGGCCAGTCAAGTCCTTACTTTAATAAGCAAAATATTCTTCCATGGTGTGGGTCAGGCCCAATATGCATTTAACCCTAGCAAAAATGTTCTAATCTACAAAAGAGGGACTTCTATTCATTTTATGTCCTAGAATAGAATATATTCTATATTCTAAAACCAGTGTCCTAATTAAATCTAGTTGTTGAATAGAGGGGTGTATATATAATTTATCGAAATTGCAGTGACGTTGCAAAAACGTTTTTTATATGAACGCCTCTTTAAACTAATTTCATTACGTTCGACAGGGACGTGAAGGAGAGATCCGGCAATATCTCTTCATAGGCTTTGCCTTCCTTCACTGTAAGAAGCTGCGTTTGAAAACGGAGGCATGTTTTGTCTGCAAAACGCGCCATCTCGTCCTGGCTGGGGGTTCGAAGGTGAGTCTTTGTTGCTGCTGGCGACAGCCTTTCTGCAGCTGCTGAACAGCCTTTCTGCAAATGCCGCTTATTTCTGGTCTTATTTCACATAGCCCAGAGACGTGACCAATTTCACAATCGGTGGGTTTGCACCCATGAGCCCGCGGATCAGCAGCCCGATTCACCCTGGAGGAGGGGGTAAGCATCAGTTCCTCCCAAAGTACTGAATACACGAAATAAAGCATTGCCGCTATGATATCGAGCGTATTGCTTTGAAAATACTGCTGCATACTTATTGCCCTGTTTCTCCAGGTCAGATGCAGAGGGGAGGAGGGGGAGGCGGCGGTGGGGGAATGGGACGTGGCCGTGGAAGACGAGACAACGACCTGATTGGGCAGACGGTCCGCATATCCCAAGGACCGTACAAAGGCAGGCGTTTTGGCTCTTGCATGGGCTGTGTATGCTTAGCCTCTGCTGCTTCTAACCACTGCGTTTTTGTTTAGGTTACATCGGGGTCGTCAAGGATGCCACGGAATCGACGGCCAGAGTAGAGCTGCACTCGACCTGCCAGACCATTTCTGTGGATCGCCAGCGTCTGACCAGCGTGTACGCCTTGGCTCTGCCTCTGCACTGGGTGATTTGTTGCCTTAAGGTTTCTTGCCACTAATGTTTTCTGTCCTTTTTTGAATCAGTGGTGAGAAGAGACACGGAGGAATGACCTCCACTCATGGCCGAACTCCCATGTATGGCTCTCAGACGCCCATGTACGGATCGGGTTCTCGTACCCCCATGTACGGCAGTCAGACGCCCCTCCACGACGGTGAGAGCTTAGCGAAACTCGCCGGGCCTTTTGTTTTGCTCGCAAAAACCACGAGTCGCTACAAGTCCTCGGTTTCGTTGCAGGAAGCCGGACCCCTCATTACGGCTCCCAAACACCGCTGCACGACGGAAGCAGGACGCCCGGTCAGAGTGGAGCCTGGGATCCGAACAACCCCAACACACCGTCGCGGTAAGCTGAAGCCTGACCCTATCTCATGCGAGATCGGACCTCTGTTTCGTGCTAACTTCTCAGCCCTAAATTTTCCCGTGCAGGCCGGACGACGATTATGAGTTCAGCTACGACGACGAACCCTCTCCGTCCCCTCAAGGCTATGGGGGCACGCCTAATCCTCAGACCCCTGGCTACCCAGAAGTGCCCTCTCCTCAAGTCAATCCCCAGTACAACCCCCAGACTCCAGGAACTCCGGCAATGTGAGGCTCACATCTAAAATTCACTGCTTTAATTGACCTCTGCTCTTGCTCGGTCTTTGCAACTGAATCATCACAATGCTGCAGGTACAACACAGACCAGTACTCCCCGTATGCAGCGCCGTCGCCACAGGGCTCGTACCAGCCCAGCCCGAGCCCTCAGAGTTATCACCAGGTGGCTCCCAGCCCAGTGGGATACCAAAACACCCACTCGCCCGCCAGCTACCACCCCACGCCCTCGCCTATGGCGTACCAGGTATTGTTTTTGTAATGGAATTTTGAAACATGTAATGATGAATTATTGTTGAGTATGGAAATGAATCTGGTTGACTGATGGTTGAGTGTCGCCCTATCAGGCCAGTCCGAGCCCCAGCCCGGTAGGCTATAGCCCGATGACCCCTGGCGCTCCGTCCCCAGGTGGCTACAACCCGCACACGCCCGGCTCCAACATCGACCAGACCTCCAGCGACTGGGTCACCACGGACATCCTGGTGCGCGTCAAGGAAACGTTTCTGGATGGAGGCGTCGTCAACCAGACCGGTGTCATCCGCAGCGTAACTGTAAGCATCCCTAGGGTGTCGGTTTCGCAATTATGCGTCACCGATTTCAAACTTGTGTGCAGGCTTTGACAGAGCAATAGCCGCCGATCAGCCATGACGTTACAGAGAGCCGACATGAATAAACCTGATAGCGTGCTGCTCTGGGAAAGGTTCAGCTGGGGTAACATTAGGTCACGTGGGTGGTACTTGGACATTTGGATCCTACCAAGACATCGCTGCAGACCCTGCAGAAATCGTTAAGGTGTTGTCCTGGCCTCCCAATTCAGCAGATTAACCCATATATAACCTTACCGGATACGCTCTTTATAATAGAGCTGTAATGACAGATATGACGGCGCAGTTTTGTTAAACACAGTCGAGAAAGAAACTCGGGGCAACAAAGACGTGTTTTAAATATGTTTAGAGCCAGCACCGATCACTGGAGCTGATGGTTCATGTTCATCGCAAATTTCTGATATTCTTCTTAATTGTTCTCTCACTCGATGGCCTTCTGTGTAAATATTCTGTGCCGGGTACAGAAGCTGTTGCCTTTTCTAACCGTTTCTTCTTCCAGAGGAAAGAATTAGACACTGGTGAGAGAGTTCCATGACCTGTCCGCTGTTGCGAATGGAAAGCTGGGAAAAAGCCATTTGCTGCTGACTGACTGGATCCCTGTTTGTTTCACACACAGGGAGGGATGTGCTCGGTGTTCCTGCAGGACACGGAGAAGGTGGTCAGCATCTCGAGTGAACACCTGGAGCCTGTGACGCCCACGAAAAACAACAAGGTGCAGGGCCTCACTTGTGTCGAGTTCATCCCACGCTGTTCGGTCACATCACATAAACCAGCAGTGTCAGAATCATAGACAGTTTATCCACACTAACGTTTGCTGTGTATTGTTCTGTAAATGAACTTAAAACTAGCCTGGAAAAACGTGGGTTTTTGTTCCATTGGTATTTTAATGTTTTGGTCCATTTGGGTTCGAGTCACAGTAACCAGTGACTCCTTGTGGCAGCTGTTGGAATGTAATGAGAAACTGGTTTTAAGGGACAATTCAGACACCATACACATTTTGACTAAAGTCTCAGTTCATCGTCTCTGCTCTGCCGCCCAACCTGATGCTTTTCTACAATGAGTTTTGATCCGCTTTGGTTTGTGCATCACTTTCATTTCTTTATTTAGTTTCCGTCCCTGTAGGACTTTAAGTTGTGGAAAGTGGTTTTGCGATCACAACATGAAAACAATCTTGAATCTTTGTGGGTCAGTGCACTGAGGGTCCTTGCTATGTTTGTGCTCTGCAGGTGAAGGTTATCCTAGGAGAGGACCGGGAAGCCACCGGCGTGCTGCTGAGCATCGACGGCGAGGACGGCATCGTCCGAATGGAGCTCGACGAGCAGCTGAAGATTCTCAACCTTCGCTTTCTGGGAAAATTGGAAGTGTGAACATGAACTCTACGAGCATCAGCGTCACTGTCACAATTTTTTTATTTGTGCATCTGTGTCCTGATAGACATTTCATTCAGGAAATTATCACAAAAGGCTTGTATTTTACAATATTGATTTCTTTTCCTTGTTTTTTTTGTTTTTGTTTTTTAATTAGACTGTGTTTGTTTTAGTGGCTGTAGCTTGTCGACGATGTAGAGTCTTGCTTTTTGGCAAACTGATTCCATGTCAATAAAATGTGCAGTTCAAATGTTTTTTGTACTGTCTTAAATGGTAGGGTCAGATCTTAGGATTTTTACAGGCACCAGTGCACAGACCCCAGTTCATCCCTGTGGATCTTTAAGATGGTCATAGTTCATTGGCATGTGGTCGATGCTCCTGCGACTCCAGAAGTGTCCAAAGGAGGTTCATCTCTTTCTCTATATGGAACCCAACATCACATTCTCAGAGAGACTGATATTTAACTGAGCTCATGGCTTTAATATGTGGTTCTCCAATTAAAATGATTCATTTTTATCATTAATAGAACAGAAAGCATGTAGATGGCTATCAGAATTCAAACAGAATGTGTTAGTTAACCAGTTAGCGTCAGATTAGTCAATGTCAAGTTTATTGTGAAAACTGCAATATGTACAAGACAAAGAGGATTGAAATTTTGTTACTTGCAGACCCATGGTGCACAAATAAACATTTAAATAGGCACTAAGTCACCAATGGCTAAAATAAAATCGATAAAATAACGATACTAAATAAATTACATAACACAGCACTATGTATTTATAGAGATCCAACCTATTTTTGAATAAAGGTCTCTGGCATTGGCATCAGAAGTAAATTGATTGAGTGTAACCCGGGTTTATAAATCTTTTGAGAAGTAATCCAATTTCTATACAGGGGGTGGTGATCTCTCTCTCTCTCTCTCTCTCTCTCTATATATATATATATATATGTGTGTGTGTGTGTGTGTGTATTTAGTATTTATGGTCACAAATCAGTATATAATTCATTCATATGTCCACTTGATGGATGCACTTCAGAAGCCTCCGACAAAAAACTAAATATATTAAACTGTACGTTAATAATGCAACCTGTCTATTCATTTCTAGTAAACACAGTGTAAAACAAAACTAAATATGCCTATATGATTTCTCGGCTGTAGGTGGTAACACAAATCGATTCATGAGTTTGTACCTATAATAATATCGGTACGAGTCGATTATCCGAGTCCAGATAGTGAGAATTGACTCTCACTATTTGGAAGCTTGTATGCTACGAGTCGACTCTCTGATTCTTTGATTCTAAATACTTATCATTGACTCGGTTCCATAGCCTCGAATGCAGGTGTAATTGGATCACCTGCACACTGTTCCCTATTAAGTTGCCTAATTAGCGAAGTTATATAAGCTTTCTCTTCCTTGCGGCTTATGTATTTAATTCCAGGGGTGGGTTCCAGTGAGTCTCTGTTTGGCAGTGGTGGGTTTAGTTTCAGCACACTCACTGGGTAGCAAGAGTAACAACAACATTTAGGTGTCTGAGTTCAGAAGTCTTATTGGTTGCTGTTCTGGTGTACTGTGTGGTTATTTCCTTTATTTAATACAAGAGCTGGTGTGAGACAGGCCCTGGGTCTGGAGTGTGTCCAGTGGGCTGATGCTGGAGTTTGAGGGAAATCAGGTGTTGCAACATTGCTTAAATGTACTGCATGTGTTGTTGGGGGTGGGTGGCACTTGCAGTGTTTGAGTGTTTTCTTGACACTTGGAGGGTTTGGGGTGGGTGATGCTTGGAATGTTTTGGGATGACTGCAGGGTTTCTGGTGGGGTGGGCGATGCTTGGAGGGATTTTTGGATGTTTGCATGGAGTGAGCCATATTGTGGTGAGGGTTTACTGAACTAAATGCCAATACCTGGATCCTCCTAAAGGTTACTTTGCCACTGTTATCCCGGACTGGCTTAAGATTTGGGGCCTAGGTTTTTGTGAAGCTGTTGAGACTATGCTTAATTGTGAAACTGTGCTATAATTTTTTTTAACCAGTGCTGGATAGTCATTCAGTCCTGTTTCTGTGTTGACAGACAGCATAGATCATTTTAATCCTCCTTGTAAATGTTTCCACGTGTTCTCTAACCTCAGTTCACCTGCTGAAGAGTGGAAAAAAGGCAGATTCACTTGCAAACCTGTAAGAGGGCAATTCTGGTTGCAGTTGCATGTGTCATGACTTTCTAAAGTTTAACCCTGGTGGTGTTTGTACTTGTTTAAGTCTTTGTTTTGGTTGAGAGCCAGAGCTCACATTTATCTCTAATATGTCAGGTAATGGATGTGAAGCTATGCCAGGAAGTCTACTTTTTGAATGTTGGTCTCAAGCCATCTGCTGAAACTGCTTTTGGATGGCCTGTTTTGTTTTTGTTCGTGCTGCTCAAGACTCAACAGCACTCGTCTGTCCTTCCGAGGTTTAAGCTTTGTATTGCAGTGAATTAATATCCAGCTGCCACACTCTATTTTTTTCCACTCAGTTATGTCAAAATGTGATTGCTTTTTCACAGGGAGATAAACTATTCAAACTTTGTTCTTTTGTCACACAGTGCTAAGCTACTTTAATGTAAGTACTAATGTTCTAAAATTTTAAAGCTAGGACTTGAACCATCAACCTTCTAGCCCACTAGCTTCACCACTCCTCCACCACAGTTCAGAGTGAGCGGCAGCTGGTGGTGGGATCACTGCTGACAAAATCAGTCTGAATCACGGAGTGATGTTACTTGTAGTTAGAAGGTTTGCTTTAAAAGCTGTTTGAAACAGGAGAGATAACGTGAAGGACGGAATCCATTGTGCTATAAATCGCATATTAAAATCACTCATTCACTATCCAGAGACACTATAGAAATTGAGGTTCATGTCCTAAATCATCTGCAACTTCTGTCACAGCTGCTGTATTTGATTTATTGTAGTTTACTGTATTGATGATTTTGTTTTAACTTTGACAAGGAATTGAACGTTTGAATTGGCTCATTGACCTTGACTTTGCCCTTAGATTTTGTATTCTTATTTTAAGTATCTACAATCTATACTGTAATTTATCATTTCATTAATACTAAACCTTTAATCTCGGCGCTAAGACGTACTTAACTGTTATAGTTTAAACATTTAATAAATCCGCTACGATGGGGGATTTAATCATTTGCTTTTACAGCCTGTGTAGTTTAGATTTATGTCCGCTAGATGGCCAATTCTCAGAATTTTCACATGTTGAGCTAACAAACGAGATTAAAAACACCAGAACAATTAGCATCGGTGCAGCATCTAATAAACATGAAGAACACTAGTTTGGAGAAATGGCCTTATATAATCTCCTATGCAGGGCGCCTGGGTTGTGGCAATTTGAGAGTAATGACATTTAAGTTAACGTATCATAAAGGAATATTTGCGGTGATTAACTATTTTGAGCAGGATGACTCGGGCAACTCCGTTTCATTCCGAATGATAAAAGACGATTTATAGTTTGAATAAGATATATGAACAAACTGATTATATGCTGTTAATATCGTGTTTTTCACGTTTGTCTGTACAAAGTCTAAAAAAATCTGGACTATGGCTCCATCTCGTGGGCATTAGACCACATTACAGGAGGATATTTACATTTTATTTTCTGTAATGTTTTTATTTCCACGAGATGGGTTTCTAGAAATTTTCTTCTAAAAACCACTGAACAATGGCCGCCGGTACAAATCAACAGTTTGTTTAAAGTGCACTATATAAAGGCCATAGAATTTCCTCCTCTATTCAGTGCGCTTGTATGGAGATTACTGATTACAAATGACATTTGATGTAAAGCGAAAAAGAGCTTTATAGGCCTTGATAGTAAATTTGTACTAAATACTCCTTCTATAACCGAACTAATAATAATGGGATGTTCAGTAGGTGTTGATTTGCATTGACGCTCATTTTTCGTTTGATATGTAGGAAATATGCTGTCAGTCCAAAATCTGAAAATCGGAAATCTGAAATGGCTTGCCCTCCGATTAAAATGAATGCAGAGGAAGAATAAAAGCGTTATTAAATTCTGTGTAATACATTTATTGTCCACCAGATGGCACTAAAAAAATTGACTTTGCAAGTCACCACCTTAACTGATGCAGGGTGCACTAAGTAGGGAGCATAATCATTCTATATCCCTATGTAGGCGATTGTGTAGGGAAGGGAATTGTTATATATATAGATTAGCAAGGCTAGATTTGTGGTTTGTTGGGCGTGGTTGTTCGGTTCGTAAGCTACCGTGATTTACGGCTTAATTAAATATATTTTAATAATGTGAGTTTAGAAATGTTAGTAGTCGCTGCTCTAGTTAAATGTATTAATTGTATACATTTGTGTGCAGGTGTGAGTCAGCTGGGTGAACTTGAGTTTAATCACCTTTTAAAGGTAAGCGGCGTTTGGTTTTAGCATCTCTCAATGGGTGCTGGCGTTTTGTTTGTAATTTGCTATAGGCTAGTTTAATTACGGGCTTTATTTTAATTGTGTTGGACTTTTTTTTTTTTTTTTTTTTTTATTCCAGGCCCAATTCTGTACTAAACTAGTTTTTGTACTAGTTTATATACAGTAACAAAGCTATTCGGTGATAATTTATAAAATGTCTTTTAGGCCTGAGCTTTGTGTATCTAAGAGAACTGCAGCGCTTTGTGAAATTCCTCTAGAACAGCGTTTCTAAGAGTTTGTAATTCTACAGCTGGACTGGGTTGTTTAGAAACGCTGCTCTTTTGCTGTTTAACTTCATTAATCATGCTTTGTGTTTCTCTGTAGTTCAGCAGTACTGAGGGGGACCGGACCTGAGTAACTAAGGCATGAAAGTAAGTTAGTTTGTGATCTCTGTAATGACCTGTATGGTTTCTTTTTTCTATGGATAGAAACAGATTATTGAAGTTTACATTTAGGTGGATCCACTTATCGTTTGTAACCTGTTGGTGTTATTTCTTAAGTTAACTTAAATGATGCATCTTTGGTTATCAGGAAGTTAAAAATCTATGCGTTTTGCTGTAGGAGCTAGAATTAAATGTTTTAACTTTAGTCTGATCATTTAATGGAAGGAAGTCAAAAGGTTTAGATTTATGTTGGGTTTAAGTAAATGTGTTTAAGTGGAGTGTAATTATGTGGAATCTGTGGACAAGAGTAAATTCAACAACTTGGTGTGATGGTGTGATACAATCTCAGTACTGTATAGTTTGATTAAATGTACATATTATTTTGACTGGTGTTAGCTTGTGTGTTAGTGTAAAGTTAATTGGCTGTTAGTTTAAATATCTTGAACCCTTGGAACACTAATGGTTCTGGTTCTTTCAGTCATTGATTTGGGATGTTTGATTGTTACTGACTTGTTTTTCTCTCATTTATGAATGTGTCCTGATTTAATGTGTTATTAATCATTGTTTTCTCTCCCTTATAAACAATTTGGTTACTGTTTTAGATGTTGTTTTTGAAATGTGTTTTGTGGTTAATGTTACTGATTTGTGGCGTTTCTGTTATAAATGTATTGATTTAATATTTATGGCTTATTCTGATTGTTCTCTCATGTTCTGATTGTTACTGCCTACTTGTATTGTTCTCTTGTTTATTAATGTGTATCCTGGTTTATTAGTGTTTATGATTTGTGTGAATGTTTGCTCTTTGCTGTTAAGACATCAAGTAGATCGCCACCTACTGAAACGTTTTTTTTAATGTATCCAGGTGCCCCCTGGTAGCTCTACCACACCGTGGCTGCCAGTTTGAGACACGGCATCAGATCACTGGTCTGTAAAACTTAAACAGATTATTTAAATGATCACCAGTCCTGAATCACTTTAAACTGAGCATAAACTGATTAAATCTGACGTTCAAGTCATTCTAACCAGCAGATATAATCTTTTTTTTGGAGATTAAGACTTTAACCTAAGATGTTTAACAGTTCATGCTTTTCTCATTCAGTCAGGCACAATATTAATGGTATGTTGTATTTCATAATCTGCTCTTTCTGGATTTAATCTTTCTCTACTTTTGTTTTTTAATATTTCAGATCTGCTGTGTTTTTGCTGCTGTTGATTAAACCCAGTGACTGCAGTAGAGTTGAGCTCAAACTCTGTCACTCCCTTCGTCCTGAGCCTGGACCAGTCCATAGGTCCTGTATGATCAGAATCAGCTGGACTATTTCAGCTCTGTTCTTTAGGAACCTTTAGATCTGATGGACTGTTTCTCCTCTTCTCTGTTTTAGGAGCTGTTTTTAGTAATGGAGCTTAAAGATGATCATTATCAGTGGAACCGGTGTGGATGGAGGATTTTATCCAGTTGGAGGTCACAGCAGGTAGTTCTGATTACCAGCTCCAGTCTGAGACGGTGAGTTTCTGGAATAATGTCCACTTTGATTAAAGTGATTAAAGCATGATGATCTTTTCATTAGAGCTTAAATCTTAATTGATGTAACAATAAACCAATCAGCTAATGCTCAGTGCTGCTAACTTACTAATGTTATTTTTCTGTTACTGGTTTGTTCTGTCTTATAAACATTTTCTGATTAATGTTACTGAGCATTGTTGTTTTCTCTCATCTTATAAACGTGTCCTGATTAGGGGTGGGCGATGGGGTAAAATATTGCATCTTTTAATGACATTTTTCACCATCTACGTTTATTATCATGATGCATGTGATCACAGACAGAGCATCAGTAGTGATTGATTTTTCTTAAACTGCTATTCAAATGTTATACCATACTTGGTGATTTATATTTTAAATGTGCTGCACTGTGTCCATTTAAACAGAACTAATTAGTCTTTATAATGTAACATGCAGTTGGTCAGAGGTTATTAATCACTGATATCCTCCATCAGAAAAGCATACTGTATCACGATGCGATCAAATATCGTCATATTGCTCACCCCTAGTCCTGATGTAATGTTATTGATTTGTCTCGTTTGTAAATGTGTAGTTTGATTGTTACTTTTTTTGGTGTTTTCTCATTTGTAAATGTATTGCTTTAATGTGTTTATGGTTTTGTTAGTTTATTGACATGTTCTGATTATTGTGTAACTGATTGTGTTGTCTCATTTATTAACATGCATTCTGATTTAATGT